>WOXC01007921.1:0-144812 GCA_011680675.1 Gymnobelideus leadbeateri | reverse complement strand
AGTCCTTTTGTCCTAGTGGAAGGTTTTTGCTCGTAGTTTCTCCAGTGTTTTCTGCAAGTAAAACAAAATTGGTCAAAAACAAATTTACTTACCTCTATGCAAATAATCACATTTCAGTCTGACCTAGTAATCCCAAAGCTCTGTTTACACTCACCCCAAATATCTCAATCTGTTCTCCTGCTCTCAGAATTCATTTAACATTCACATGACAAAGGGAAAACAGGCCCAGAAATATAAAGGTTACTTCCCCTACATCACATAGCTAGTTAACAGCAGAGCTTGAACAAAACCCCCCACCTCCCGAATCAATCTAGTGCTCTTTCCTTTATGTCATATTATTTCTCTAAATACCTGAAATCACAGGGTAGCAGTACCACAAGAAGCAGGTTGATTAGGTTGCAATACTTGACCTCTACTGCTGTTTTCCTTTAAATATAGGCAGCATTCTTATTAAACAAATGCTTTCTTAACTTCTGGTTTACATCACTCACTTCCACCAAATTTTGAGTTACAATTTCCCCCCCCATTTTTCCCTGCCCAGCACCCCAGAATAGCAGTCCCACTAGATATCCCCTCATCCAATCTGCTCTCTCCCATATCCCCTTCGACTTTGCCATTAGGGCAAGGTGAATCTCTGAGCCCCAATGCCTGGACATCTTATGAAACATTTAATTTTAAAACTTCGATTTTCAAATCCATTCCCTTCCTCCTTGTCACCCACTCCCTCTGAGAAGATAAGCAATTCAGTATGTGTTGTACATGTATAGCTATGCAAAACATTACCATAGTAGATATATTGTAAAAGACTGCTTATATTTCCCTCCCACCCGTCTCACCTCCCACCTGGTCCATTCCCTACTTTGATCCTGTTCCTCTTTGATAGTGGGTACTTCCAACCTCCCCTCCCCCTAGAATGCCCCCCCTCCATCATCCCCCCTCTCATCCTCCTTTCCCCTACTCTCCTGCAGGGTGAGATATCCCATTTAGTATGTATGTGATTCTCTCCCTGAGCCAAATTCAATGAGAGTATGGTTTTGCCTTTGTGCCTTCCTGTTATCCCCCTCCCCTGAAACTCTAACCCTAACCCGCCCCCAATTACTTTGTATTCAAAATTATTGAACATACATTATTTGCTTATATGTGTACTTGTTCTCCCTTAGCAGAATGTAACCTCCTCAAGGGGAGGTACTGTTTCATTTTTGACTTTTATAGCCCTATGCAGTACATGGCACATAGGTGTTTAATACATGCTTGCTGAGCAGAGTTGAACTAGATTTTATCAGTTCAAAAGGTTAACATTGCTAGAAGAGTTATCATGGCATTATGGATAGAATAGTTAAGTCTGAAGTCTGGAAGATGTGGTTCAAATCTCACCCTCAGACATTTACTAGCCGAGTAAACCTGAGCAAATCTTTTGCTATGTGCTTCAGTTTCTTCATGTGTAAAATGAGGGATTTAAGCTCCAAAGCCTTCTACCTCTAAATCTATAATCCTACAGACCACTGTCATGACTCCTGCTACCCACCTTTTCTCAATCTATTCTTAGGCAGTTACTCGCTCAGTTGCAAAGCTTAGAATGGGAATTATCCACCTTGTCTAACATCTACTTTTTTCTAATTTTCTTTTAATTTTTCTGATCTACACTAAGGTCTGTGGAGCCTCCTTCCACCAGGGAGACCCACCTGTGGTACCTACCTGATACAGTTTGGCCCCACCCTGGAGAAGGGGAGAAGAGGAAGAATTCATAGCTAAATCTAGAGATGTTAAATGATTTGCCCAATATGACACAAATAGGAAATCTCAAAACTGGGATTCAAATTCAGTGCCCAAATTCTTCCCTTTTGCTATGGCATCACAGAGTGAGACCCTTGTGTTTAAAGACTAGGGAGGACAGGACACACCGTCAGCTGAAGTATGCAAGTGGGAGGGATATTCTTTTTTTTGCTTTTTGGAGGGCAATTGGGGTCAAGTAACTTGCCCAAGGTCACACGGCTAGGTTTTTTTTGTTTGTGTATGTTAAGTGTCTGAGGCCGGATCCGAACTCAGGTCCTTCTGACTTCAGGGCCAGCACTCTACTCACTGCGCCACCTAGCCGCCCCTTGGGAGGGATATTCTTTATCTTGTGGCTTCTAGAAGCAGGGAGAACAAGAAAAGGCTCCTCCTAATATGTGTGTAGGCCAGTGGGGAAGTTCTTATCGCTAATGTTGCTGTGATAGCCAGTGAGGTTTGAAAGCTAGGTTTATCACACTAATTATGGCATATTCAAACTTTACACAAGCCAAACTGGAGGTGGGTAACGGAGCAGAAGGGAGTATAGCATATATATACACACACACACACACACACACACACACACACGAACAAGCACATTAATTCAGTTTGCCCCCTATAGAATTTCAGAGGTGTAAGTGACCTCAGAGATAATCTAGTCCAATCCATACCTGAACATAAAGGCCCTCTACAGCAAACCCAACTACGCTTTGAAGAACTCTGTGAAAAGAACTTGCCTACCTAACATTTTCTTCTGAACAACTCTATTTGTTGCGCCTATATTTGGCTCTTTGCAATTTCTATTATTTCTCCTAGTCCTGGCCTCATTAGTCAAGCAGAATAAATCTAACCCTCTTTCATATGATAGACCTTCAACTCCTTGAAGGTAGTTATATTCACTGTAAGTCTTTCTTTTCCAGAGAAAACATTACCAGTAAAAACATCACAGTTGTTGTCCTCTGTATGCTCATCAGCTTATCTATATCATTCCCAAAACAGAGGGCTCAGAACTGAAAACAATACTTCAAATAAGTTCTGCTCAAGGCAAAGCAGAATAGCACTATTCTTGGACATTATGCTTCAAATGCACATTTGAAGCATCTAGTATTTCATTAGAATTTTTGACTATTTTATCATACTATGATACATATTCAACTTGCAGTACACCAAAACTCCTGATGTTTTTTAGATGAACTGCCATTTGATGGCTCTTCATCTTGTAATTATGAAGTTGATTTTTAAATCTGAGAATGACTTTACATTTTTCCCTAGAAATTCTGCCTTATTAAATTTGTTCCAATATTCTAGACTGTACAGGTGATTTTAGATTCTGATTTTGTCAAGCAATGTGGTAGACATCAATCCTACCAGTTTAGTATCATACACATATTTGATAAACATCTTCTGCCTTCATCCAAGTCAATGATGGGCTAAAAACATGGATCCTTGTGGCATTCTGGTAGGGGCCATTTTCTGTTAATACTGAATCATTAATGACTACTTTTTTTTTTTTTTGTGCTTTTTGGAGGGCAATTGGGGTTAAGTAACTCGACCAAGGTTACACGGCTAGGTTTTTCTTTGTGTGTGTTAAGTGTCTGAGGCCAGATCCAAACTCAGGTCCTTCTGACTCCAGATCCGGCACTCTACTTACTGCACCACCTAGCCACCCAATGACTACTTTTTGAGTAAAGTCATTCATCTGGTTAGGAATTCACCTAATTGTATTCCATCAATCCTACATAGCTCCAACCTTTCAACAAATAATAGTATGTGATGCTTCCTGCCCCCGGGCAGAGGTGGAATGAATGTGTGAAATGAGATAAACACTACTAGACATGGAAATGTATCCATTTATTTTAATATCTGCATATCCTCTTTATATATTTGTCTAGTTAGACTGTAAGCTCCTCGAAGAACAGGAATTGTTTTAATCCTTGTATTACTATAGTACAGTGCCTGGCAGATAGAAGGTGCCTAATAAATGCTTCTTGGTTAACTGTATTTGTTAACTTGTGACTTTAGAGGGTTTTACTGCTGTTGAAGCAAAACAATGTGAAATCTGAAAAAGCACCCAAAAAATGTTTTCAAAAATAATTGTAGTGAGACTTTTTGTCAAAAGCTCTTATACTTTGCTAAAATCTAGCTAAATTATATGTATGCCATTCCTCTGACGTTAATTTTGTAATTCTGTTAAAAAAAATCCAAAGTCATTCTGCTCTGCATGATTTTCTTTTGTGTGTATATGATCAGAACTCCCTTTTCATTAAACATCCTTTTATTATTTTCTAGAATTGTGCCCATAATCAAAATCAAGCTTACTGTCCTGTAGTTCCCAGATGCGTACCTCTTCTCTTTTCTGAAATTCAGGACTATATTGGTCAGTTTTCAATTCTGTACTATGTCCCCAGTTCTCCATCTTTTTTTTTTTTAATGATTTATCATAAACTTATAGTAATTATTAAAATCTATACATAAAAGTGTTACAACTCTTTGGTCACTTCCAGTATCCATCAAGATTTTGTCCTGTATTCTTGTTGAGTCTGTACCTTTTATATCTATGGGCTCTGTCTCTTTTTTTTGGATGTCTTTATCAGTCTTTTAAGATTATTTTACAACCCCCAAATCTGTCTGTCTTAATGGCTTTACAGTAACACTTTACATTAACATATCATTATCCCTCTTACTGGACACATAGGTTGCTTCAAGTTTCTTACACATCAATGTTGCTGCTATGAAAATCTCTGAGTAGCCTCTTAAGTATTTTTTGTTAACACTCTGGGAGTATATTCTCAACAATGGAATTCCTGGCTTCAGGTGTCTGATTATTTCTAATTTTAAACACCGCACTTAGACACTTTATTTAGAATGTTAACAAAACAATTGTAACTTTGTTTGGGGGGAGGGGTAATCAGAGTAGTATTTGCTTAAAAGAAAAAAAATTTATTCTGCATGTTAGAGCAGAGACAACTGAAGTTGAGAATCCCTATATATAACATATATGCTATACACCAGTAATAGTCAATTTTAAATTTCCATTTTAATTTACACCCTCCCCACCCTTTCTCCAGCAAAACAATAGCAGATGAGCTGAGCTGAAAATATTACTAAATGATATGACTAAAGAATAATTGGTAGGGTGCTAACTGTACACAAAGGCATTATGCAGTTTAAAAATAAATCTTAAATATTTAGATATTTAAGAAAAGCAGTAAGCTATAAAGTGCTTTATATAAAAAATATTTTTAAAAAAAATTCACCATCATCACTAACAACCCTATTGTGCTTTAATGTCTGCAAAGCATATCCTCATTTTGAGTCTCATAAACAAGTTGTGAAGATCCTACAGATATTTTTATTCCTATTTGGTAGATAAAGTAACTGAAGCTCAAGAGAAATAATGATTTCTTAATTGATCACAAAGCTAGCAAGTGTCAATGGCAGAATCTGAACCCAGGTCTTCCTTGTCAAAGTCTGGTACCCACACCATTATTCATCCTTATTTATTTATTTATTTATTTTTTAAGCAATTGGGGTTAAGTAACTTGCTCAAGGTTACATGGCTAGTCATTATTTATGTGTGGGTGCTCATTTTCTGAGGCCAGATTTGATCTCGGGTCATCCCAACTCCGAGGCTGGCACTCTTACTCACTGCGCCACCTAGCTGCCCCTTTTAGGGCAATTGGGGTTAAGTAACTTGCCCAAGGTCACACGGGATCATTATTTATAATGTTCTGTATCTTTATCATTCTGCTTCTTGCACTTCTCAGCTTTGGCAACTTCCTTCCCCTCAACTTCAGATTTCTTTTATTTTAAAATGTATTCTTTATTTAAGGACTTTTCCTTTTTTAATACCACTATTACTGAGTGCTAACAGATTATAAGCAGGTTTCAGCATCAAATTTTCTAGAAGTCTCTGCATTTAAAAAGTTTGAGAAGTCTCTCATTGCTGTTTTCCTTGATGTTACTGGGGTCCTAATGTAAATTGTATTTTTGGGCCAGTTGACACCTTTCCTCAAGTTTCTCTGAATTCTTTATGTTGGTGGTATTTTATGGTACAATAAAGTTCCATTTTGTTTATACAGAATAACAATTTGTTTTGCCATTCCTCAAAAGACAGAAGTACTGCCATAAATATTTTTTACCTGAAATCTTTCCAGGTTTATACTGGTTTATATATACAGGTTTACAGCCCGATATTGTAGCAAATGTTCTTCCTATTTTTCATTCAGTTTAGCTACTTTTTTCCCCCCATAAGAATGCTTACCACCTTAAGGAATACTGTATTCTCGAAGGGCTGGGATGCTTTCCTCCAGCTTTTTTCCCTTACACATTAGAAATGGAAAAAATTTTTAAACAGAATTGGAAAAATGCTGCTGTAACAGAGGTCTCTCTGGTTTACTGAAATCCTCTTCCTTTCAGGCATAATGAAGGTTGGCATTTTTCTTTCCTAAAGGAACTCATCATATTGTCAGGTCAGGTTTTGTAATTTCTTTTCCTTGAATGGATGCCATCTTTCACTTTTTTGAGCATTTGGGAAAAAAATCCCAAATTCAGTAAAAAAGGGTATTTTTTTTTCTCATGCTTCTCTCAGGTTTCCACTGATAAAATAGTTTATCTCTTGGTTTCTTAGGATCATATTTGTCCATTTCTGATTACTTTCTCCCAGAATGACAGAAATGCCCAGAGACCATCAAACTCTTACTTGCACCAATGTTGTCTTTCTATGGTGCTCAATGTATTGTAATGGCTATAAAAGTGGTAGTCAGAAAAGGCCTCCTCAAGCTCTTCATTTGTCAGATGATTCTTCTTAGGAAGTAACTTGAGAAATAATTTTTATTGAAAGATGAATGTCAGGGCGGCTGTGTGGAGCAGTGAATAGAGCACCGGCCCTGGAGTCAGGAGGACCTGGGTTTGGATCTGGCCTCAGACACTTAACACAAAAAAAACTAGCCATGTGACCTTGGGCAAATCACTCAACCCCAACTGTCCTCCAAAAAGAAAAAAAAAAGATGAATGTATAAGTATCTGTTTTATCAACTTCACTGCCAGGCTTCATTGTTTTCAATGATTTTTGCCCATTTAATGGGCAAAAAGTAGCACCTAACAATTATTTTAGTGTGTATTTCCTTGATTATTTGTAAAACCGACCATTTTGAGAGTTGTCATTAATAATGTCCTTTTGAAAACTGTTAATTTTTTAAAAAACATTTCTCCATATTGACCTTTAGAAGCTAAAAATTTCTTAGGTATTTTAAATGTCTAATTTTTATCTGTCATAACTGCCACAAATACTTTACCCAATCTCTTACTCTATTTCTTTTAAGTTTCTATTGTAGAGAAACTTTATTTTAATGTAGTCAAGCACATTTGTCTTTTCCTAACAAATCTATTTGCTGACTAGAACAAAATTTCTCCTTGATAAATATATCATCCCATTTTCTTCTGTTTTAAAGTAGTTCATAATCTCTACATTTAAATTTATTATTCAGCTGGAATTTGCTCAGTTATATATGAGGTCTAAATTCATAATCCATCAAACTGCCAAACAATTATGCTAAGTACATTTGTTAAATAATATATTCATTTGTCAGTTTTTATTTTCCATAGGTTTATCAAGAAATAAGCTCTTTATTTCACTTGCTACCCTGGGGATATATTCTCTTCCCTTAATCTATTTCTCTTTTTTTGCCTAAAATGCAATAGTACTGATGATAATTATTCTGTAATAGGGTTTAGAGTATCTTTATCAGCTTTTCCCACATAAATTTCATTATGATTTTTACCTTTCTCTTATCACCTCTCATTTCTTGTCAAACATCTGCCAGACTGCTTCCACAATTTGCTTCTCTGAGTCTTACTGATTTGTTCATGAACCAGGATAAGTAAGTCATATAACTAGGCTGATGAGATACATTATTAACTGAAATTACCCAAAATAACTGAGTTCTGACTAAAGTAAGGCAATCCTTTTATTATTCCTTGACTGTCTTCTTCTCCCCTGCAACTTTTGCTTTCAAATTAAGTGACTTCAACATTCATAATGATGATTCCCTCAAATTCCCTATTTTTTAATATCTTTAAATTTGATGACCTACTTCCTTCATTCCATAAAAGTCCCACAGGGATGATTCACATCCTAGATTCTCCATCATTAAAAATGTATTCTATTTCATTAAACAAAAACTCTGATACTCCTCTAAATAACCACAATTTTATCACCTTCCATCTTTCTCTATGGAATAAACTATTCTTTTTACTCACCAAGACTTTAAATTACTTAACCTTCATTACTTTCTCAGGTCATTAATCCAGATCTGAATTTACTTTTCTTCCCTTTCCATTTCAGCCTTATAGTTAGCTATTTCAACTATCTTCTGCTCTCAAATCCTGTGTCCCCCTTCTGCTGCTCATCTCTTACCAAACCTGCCCTGTATAAATCCCATTACATGCCTCTTCCAATCCTACTCAGTGGCTGTTGAATGGAGCTAGACGAGGTCACACAACTATGCTGAGTAGATTATAAATTCGTGCTACATACATGAGCAGCAAGACAATGCTCCCTAAGTGATTCCCTTTTCCCCATCCTCACCCCTTCTCAGCTGTGGAATACACCCTTCACTTTACTCCCCAACTCTATTTTTATTGTGTCTCGTGATCTCATCACTCAACAATGTTTTAATTAATAAATTAGATGATCTTTTCTCAGTGCTTATTCTTCTTGACTGATCTATCGCAGATGAGACTGTTGCTCACCTTTTTCTCTCAATACTCTAATTTCTGAGTTTTCACGTCACATTTCTCTTCCTGGTTCTCCTACTGTTTGTCTGAACACTGCTTCTCAGTCATCCATAAGTTTCCTAACTGGGATACCCCACAAGCCTCAGTCCTAGACCTTCCCTTCTTCTATAAAATCTCTCATTGAATTGATTGGTTCCCAAGGATTTATCATCCCTATGTAGATGGTTCACAGGTGTACATATTTAGCTCCAGCTTGAGTTTTAATCCTGCATCACCAATTACCTATTGGACATATCAAACTATACGATCCAGAGACATCTCGAATTCAACTTATACAAGAGATCTTATTCTATTTCCTTCCCTCTAAATCTATCCCGCTTCTATTCCCAACTTCTGGCCAAGGCAGTGCCATTTTCCCAATGTCTCAGGTTAATAACTTTGCTGTTATCCTCAACTCACTTTCCCCAACCCCACATCATTCCACTTGCCCAATCTTGCCATTTCCACATCTAAAACATCTTTTTCATCAGATCCCTTCTTTCTTCACAGTTATGACTACAGTCCAGGCCCTAAATACCTAAGTCTTTCCCCATTCCAGGCCATCCTCTAACTGTAGCCAAAGTAATTTTTCTTAAGCAAAAATCTTGTCATCACTATTTTTCCATAAATTCCAATAGCTCCTATTGCTTCTGGAATCATGTATAAACTTGTTAGGCTTTTTTTTTTTTTTTTGGAGGGCAATTGGGTTTAAGTAACTTGCCCAAGGTCACACAGCTAGGTTTTTTTTGTTTGTTTGTTTGTGTGTGCGTTAAGTGTCTGAGGCCGGATCCAAACTCAGGTCCTTCTGACTCCAGGGCTGGTGCTCTACATACTGCGCCACCTAGCCACCCCTGTTTAGTTTTTAATATCCTTCACAAGCTGGCCCCAACCTATTTTTTCTAGCCTCACTGGAAATTATTTCCCCTGCTCCCTAGGCTGCTAGGTGGCACAATGGATACAGCCCTGGGTCGAGTCAAGAAGAATTTTCTGAGTTTAAATTTGGTCTCAGGAATTTATAACCCTGAGTAAGACACTTAATCTGTTTGCCTAATTTTCCTGAACTGTAAAATGGGAATAATAAGAACAGCACCTATATCCCAGGCCTGTAATGAGCATCAAATGAGAAATCTGTAAAGTGGCTGGCACAGATCCTGGCATATAGCAGACTCCCAATAAAAGCCTGCTTTCTTCCTTCCTGCTGAACTCTGGGATCTAACCCTACCAGTCTCCTCTCTGATTCACACACATGATACTTAGCATTAAGTACCTCCATGTCTGAACTGCATTCCTTTATGACTTCTACCTTAGAGTTTTCTCTCTTCCTAAAATGTCAACTTCTAAATGAAAAGTTTTCTGATTCCCAACTGCTAATACTCTCCTTCCAAATTACCTTGTATTTTGCATATACATATGGGAACTTTCTTGTCCCTCTCATCAGAATGTAAGCTCCTTGAAAGTAAGGACTATTGGGGTGGCTAGGTGGCGCAGTGAATAGAGCCCTGGAGTCAGGAGGACCTGAGTTCAAATGTGGCCTCAGACACTTAACATACACACACAAAAACTAGCTGTGTGACCTTGGGCAAGTCACTTAACCCCAATTGCCCTCCAAAAGGCAAAAATAATAATAATAAAAAAAAATTAAAAAAGAAAATAAGGACTGCTTGATTCTTTTTATTTGTAATAATCACCTAGCATGATGCCTGATACATAGGAGGTACTTAATGATTATTTGATGAAGTTTGACAAAAAACCTGATATTTTGGTTGGTATTATAAGAAATGTCTAAATTACTTTAGGGAAACATTCTTACTTATTCCATATCAATCCACCTCTTCCATGACTATTGTTTATAGCTCTCCTTATTGCTTACTGGTCCTAGTTATTGCTAAGTAGTTTTCTGAAGGTCTTAACTGGGACTGCAGAGAGGTGCTACTATTGTTTTCTTGATCTTTTTTTTATTGCTAAAGAATGTGAATTATTTTGGTGTTAATTTTGTATCCTATGCAATCAGGACAAATTCATTTATTATCTCCATCAATGCTTTTAGTTCTTTTTAGATTTTCCAGATACAATCATATTCTCTGGACATAATAATGACTTGTTCATTTTCAATATTAACTTCACTTTTCCCTGCTGATCTTTTTATTAACTGCTAGGGAGGTAGCCTTAGAGACATGACTAAATCGGGTTCCAGTCCCACCCTGACTCCTACTATCCTTGTGTAGTGGCTTGAGCAAGCAGCTTATCCTCTCAGAGTCTCAGGCAACTTTAAAACTTTTGAGTTGTAGACTAGTGGTCAATATGCACTATTAGTGAAAATTTCTCTCCTGAAGTTGATGAAATCACAGATCAGGATCCAAAAGAGAGAGAGGAAAAAAAAGACACTTGCTAGCATTTCCAATACTGTCACAATACTTGTGTATGATCTGCTATTAATGGGAATATTTCCAATGTTTCTTCATTGTTTTGGTTTTAAGTTAGGTATTTCCTATTGTGTGGGTCTACAGTCCATGCCCCCTCTGCTGCTGGTCCATCCCTCATGCTTTAGGGACTTCTCTCCCTGGAACAGCCTACCATGGCTTCAATGCAAGGCCAGCTTCCTTCTCCTGTCAGTGAATCCCTCTTCCTGCCTTCGTCTGACTCCTGACTTCCTTAGGACCGCTGTATTTCACAGCCGGTATTTTCTTCTCTTCACCCTACTTTGTGTGTTGTTTACAATAGAGCACAAGTACCATTAGGACACATGGTCTTTGAGAGCAGAGATAGTCTTTCATATAGAAACACTTAACAAATGATTCCTTCCTTCCTTCCTCACCATTCTCCTCCATCTGCTGGGCAAGCTGTTTAGCTGGAATTCCTGAGCCTGCTCCTCTCCTCACTGCCCACCTTCCAAAGGCGAGGGTCAATTCCCTCTTAATCCATAGCTGGTTCTCTTTTTTGCTTCCAAAGGGTATCAAGGCAGCTTCCTGTCTCAACTCTCATTTGTCCTGCTCCTTGCTGTATGTGGCAAGTAGCTCTACCGTGAGACATGTTGCCAATGCAGCAAGAGGAAAAATTTCTTTCTCCTTTAAGGTGACGAACAATTTCCTCCCCAAGAGCTAGGTTCTTGCATGTCTTTCAGAAAACTAATTGTATGTGTCCTTTGTGTCCATATTAGCTTATTACAATGATTCCCAAAAAAAGTCAATGGAGAAGTGTAAGAAGAGTGTGAGCAGGCCACAACACATTATGAACGAGAAACTAAGAACAACCAGATGTGATCAAGGAAAAATACAGAATCAGACAGGCTGATCCTGAGGTGTAAGCAATGACTGATGAACAGCCTGTGTGGTTCGTTTCATCTCTTGTGATGTCGAAAGGAAAACAACAAAGTATCTAGTAGTGAAACTATGGGAAGAAAACTATGGGGAAAATATGGAGAATCATCTCATAGGATGTGAAGGCACATGACAACTGCAATCAGTATCACTGGAGGGATCATCCACATCAATGATTTAAGTATTTAATGATTAAATTAAATTAAATTAATAATTAAATTTAATGATTTAAGAGGTTTTCAGAATGTTGTTCTTGAGATCTTTCCATATGTCCCGGATTGGCTTGCCCTACAGAATTTTAGCTCATAGGTTTCTATCTATCCTCTGAGCATTATGAAATTCACTTTCCCCAAATGTAGGGTTTGTGTTAACATATGACTAAATTTCCTCTTCATAACTACCACAGATTCTAAGATGAAACAGTCAATTCCCTGCAACGTCACCATCATTCCATCCCAACAACATTCTTCCTTGTCGGTCACAATCAGATGCAGAGTAGATATTTCCAACATTGGTGGCTCCACTTTTTGAGAGATGAAATGATGATGAAAACAAGCCAAGAAGTTATGCTGTTTTTGTCTTATTATTTCTGGTTAAGTGTCACAATAATCGAAGGTGCTTTCCTCTATAACATTATGCCTCCATGTCAGGCCCTTAATGTTTCTTAAATTCATCTATTTCCTTTTTGCCCAAATTGGGACTTAGTATCCTCTTATTATGACAATATAACTTTGTTTTTGCCTCTACCGATCACCATTCAAGTACCTTCTCTACTCCGGTTTAAAAATTTCCCTGTCTCAATACATTCTACTTTTCCCTATTTTTCTCCTTTTGAAAAAGCTGTATCATTCTAGTCATGGGTTTAATCCACATCCAGTAAGCATCTTAAATTCCAAATGTCCAAAATCAAACTCATCTTTTCCCCCTAAAGCATTCTCCCCACCAAGTTCCCTATTACTGTTTAGGGCAACACCATCGTCCTAATCCTCAGGCCTATAACCTAGGTGTCATCCTTGACTCTTTACTATTCCCTAGATGATGAACAAGACAGTCCACTTCTCAGCTATGGTGTCCCACAGGCCTGGAATGCTTTCCTTCTTCATCTCCAATTGCTGTATTGAAGTCCCAACTAAAACCCCGTTTTTACTAGGAGCCTTCACCACGCCTCTGAATTCTAGTGCCTTCACTCCTCCTCTTAATCATTTCCTATTCACCCTGTCTATAGCTTGTTTATGCACATTTATTTGCTTGTTGGATTCCCTCATTAGATGGTGAGCCTCCTTTCTTCCCCTTCAGTTGTACCTGACTCTTCATGACCCCATTTGGGGTTTCCTTGGCAAAGATACTGAAGTGGTTTCTCATTTCCTTCTCAAGCTCATTTTACAGATGAAGAAACTGGGATAAACAAGATTAAGAGACTTGCCCAGAGCCATAGAGGTAGTAAGTGTCTGAGTCCAAATTTGAACTTGGGTCTTTCTGACTCCAGGCCCAGCACTCTACCCACTATGCCACCTAGCTGCCAACTGAGACAAACAGGGTTAAGTGACTTGTCCAGGGTCACATAGCTAGTAAGTATCTGAGGGCAGATTTAAACTCAGGAAAATGAGCCTTCCTGATTCCAGGCCCACCATTCTATCCACTGCACTACTTACCTGGTCTTCTTGAGGACAGGGACTGTCTTTTGGCTCTTTTTGTAACCCCCGACACTGGATACAGTGCCTGAATGACTGTTGAAGGATAAACAGCTACTGCTTACTTAGAAGATCCAGTTTCTTACTCTTTGGGAAGAATCTTATATTTCCCTTGTAAGCATTATTGCATAATTATAGCAAAATCACATACTATACTACCAACTCATGCTTTAACACTTTATATTGCTTATTTGTAATTTATAATACTGCTTATTTGCTATTATCAATCAACTTTTTTTTGTAATAGTTAAGAAGTCATGAACACATGGACACATTAAATAGCTCTAGTTACCACTTGAGGATGAGATACAGCTGGACAACAGACTTTGTGAACTTGGGCTATACTAAATAAAGGTGTACGTAGCCTTCAGAACATGGAAAGAGATAATGTTACAGTATGTGGTTCTGGTCAGACTATGCAGAGAATTCTGTAAGGAGCCTGACAGACTGGTGCATGTACAGAAGAAAGTTACCAAGATGGCAAAGAATCAAAATCATGCTATACTCTTAAGCAGTAGATATAGGAACTGGAGATGTTAAACTGGAAGAGAGAAGGGGCACAATACAGACATAATATCTGTTAATCAAATATTTGGAAGAAGTGTTATGTGGAAGAGATTTGAACTTGATTTGATTTTTCTAGATAGAAAATTATCTATGAGTGGAAACTAAAATGGAGGAAGTTTCGCTTTAATAAAAGGGAAAAGTTTTCTAATGATTAGATTATCAAAGGAGGAGTGGTCTATCTTAACAATTTCTTATCACTAGGTATGCAGGCAGAAGCTAGATGTCAATTTATTTTTTTTGCCTTTTTTTTTTTACAAAAAAGCACTTATTTTAAGATGTCAGGTCACAAAGGAGAAAGATTAATTTGTTTCAGTGGGATGTTAAAAAAACAGAATTAGCTCTGCCATAGAGAATGCCATGTAAAAGGATATTCACCAGAGTATTCTTATGACATTTTGACTGCAAAATAGGATTGAAGGAGAAATTTTCAAGAACATACCCTGTGAAACTCTTTTGCCCTTTCTCTATTTCTAGCATAGGCTTCTTGTCTTGATTTTTCTTCCTTTTGTAGTCTCACTTCAGCTAACTGATTATATAACCTGGAAAAAAACAAGGTGAGATTTAGATAGTATCTTATCATCATATGCAAACAGATTAATCAGTTACTTTAAGATTAACAAAAATAGCTAATATAAACTCAAAAGAAATTTGACCTAAGAGTATCCCAACATTCTCATATGAAGCTGTACAACTGAAAATTCCTGATTATATCCAAAGACTGAATACAATATATCATAGCTGACATAAAACCTTATCTAGATACCTGTGCCTTATTAATATATTTAAAAAAATCTATCTATATGTTACTCAGAATCTTTGGAAGTTTTAGCATCAATTTTGACATTAACACTACTTATGTGAACTATCAGACATGACCTGTTTTCAATCTCTCAATTATAACAAGGGTGTTCAGATATCATCTTAGTTTGTCCCACATTACTTAAAGACATGGCCTAATAGTGGAAAGGGGGTACATTTCACCTACATAATACATATTAGGAAAATTTGTTTTCTTGTTCAGTAATTACAACAAATTCAACAGATGAAGGAGTGTCCCTTCAGTTTTTACAGGATTTTTTTATCTGGACCAACAGAAGATTGGAGAATAAGGCTAATCAGAAAACAACAATGATCAAACGAAGATTCTCTTTGTGAGGATCACGTAAGCCACCCTTTTCCCACAGTCCTGTGGGCTATGAATTAGAACAAAAGGGGTGTAGAGAATAAAGGAAAAAGTAGCCTCCTTATGATAGACAGCAGTAGGATTCATACCATGACAGAGACCTATTGGTTTTCTTTAGTGCCATCAAATAGCACGGTTAAAATTTCTGTACATTCAAAGATATGACAGGAGAGTGTGTTTGAGGGTATATGTCTTTTAGTGGTGGTTGGGGAAAGACTGAATATTTTTGTATAATAAGGTTCAAGTTTCAGAGTTCTAGTTAAAACAGCTAGGTATGTGACTCTGAGCAACTCAAAGTCTATCCCTCCTATAGTTTATTTCTAGGCTCTAGTAAGAGAAAATGCATGCAAAGACATCCTGAAAGCTATTAAGCATTCTAATTTGCTGTTATAAACACAAATGTTGGCCAAAGAGAATACTATTAGAGAGAAAACTTTATGAGTAATGGGCATCAATGGCCAATGTACAGAGCAGGGAGCTCTGCAAAAGTTTTTACCTTAAGAAGCCACTTCAAGAAGATACTAGTGAGAAGCACTGGAAAGCCTTTCTTACCTAATGGGACTGGTAACCATTGAATCAGAATTCAAACTTTTGAAAACGGAAAAGGAGAGGCTGGAAAGTCTTGCATAAGGAGATGGGAGCACACTAGGGCTACTATCTTTTGAGGGTGACTAAAGCCCCAGGTTAGCTGGATGTGGGTTTTGCTGCCTCATTCAGGCAAGACTAGTTTCTCTTCAGCTGACAATGAAATAATGACAAAGGGGAGCATCTCCTATATCTACCACCCTTAACTATATTCTATCCTAATCATAGTGCTTTAAAAGATTTTTTTTTTGCTTTTTGGAGGGCAATTGGGGCTAAGTAACTTGCCCAAGGTCACACGGCTAGGTTTTTGTTTATGTGTGCTGTCTGCGGTCGGATCCGAACTCAGGTCCTTCTGACTCCAGTGCCAACACTCTACTCGCTGCACCACTTAGCCGCCCCAAGACAGATGATTTTAAACTACATAGATATGCCCAATTTATGTCTCTGTGGCTTGTACTATACTCTAACTGGCAAACAAATGTGACTTTACATGTGATAAACCCTATCTTTGGAGGGACATTTATCTGACTCTGTCATCTATGTAGTCAAAAGAAATTATGTCAGTAAAACTAAGTAGTCTGGTACAGGGCCATATTTCAGTGTTCATCCAAATGACTTATATATCAAATTGGAATCCCTATTTCCAGTAAATAATGGTTTTTTTGGGACAGAATTTGAGATTTTATAGTTGTAGGGACCCCTGGTGAGTCTAACTAGTCTATTAGTTTAGAGGTACCTTCTCTGCAACTTAGAATCTTAGAAATGTGTCTGAGACACTGAATGATTAAGCGGATCACACAGTCAGCATGTGTCAGAGGAAAGCCTAGGTCTTCCCCAGGCCAAACTGCCTTTTAATTAGGGCATTTAATGATATATGTAAAAATCTGTTAAGATATAAAAATGAACACCGTTCATAAATGTCAATTCACACTTATTAAGGGGCAGCTTATAAGGGATTTAATGTGTCCACAGTAAGTTACTAGTTACACACACATACATACACAATTAGAAACATTTATTCTTGTTGACTAAGCCCTTTAGAAAACTGTCACTGCGGGGACAGAGTCAAGATGGTGGAGTAGAAGCACAAACTTGGCATGAGCTCCCTCTCCAATCACTTCCAATATACATAAAAAAATGACTCTAAACAAACTTTAGAGCTACAGAACCCACAAAGTGACAGAGAGAAACAAATCTCCCACTGAAGGAAGCTTGGTAGGCCGACAGGAAGGGTCTATCACACTGGGCTGGTCCCTGAGCACAGTCTCAACTGAGTCTCGGTTTAGTCCCAGGGAGGCCCTGACAAAATCACCAGCAGCTGTAGCGGTTTCCAGACTTCTCAATCCACAAATGCCAAAGACAAAGTAAAAGGTCAGTGTGGAACTCTGTTGGAACAAGGGGGGGACTGAAGAGCGCAGTCCGGCCCCTACCCCCCAGGGCAAGAAGCAGCAGAGGCGCAGCAACCACCTCCATGTGGCTGCCTTAGAAGCTCCTGGACTGCAGATGTAGGAGGACCAAGCAACCGTTTAGAGAGTAATTGCTTCTGCTTTAACCTGCCTGGATCTGGATCACCATCTTGGGTGGAGGTCCTGGGGTATGTGGCCAGTGGGCCAGAGCCTGTGGGGGCTGTAGGGAGGGCACCCTCCTAATAGCTCTGGCAGCTGCGAAAACCCCAGCAATTTGGGACAAAGCCTTCTCCATTGTGGAAGCCAAGTTCTACTGTGCCAAAGAGCTCAAACGTCAAATAATTGACTGGCAATATGAGCAAGCTGAGGAAGCACAAACAGACCATGGAATCCTTTTTTGGGGACAAAAAGGATTAAGGCATAGAGTGGGAGGAAGACAGAGAAGTCAAAATGCCTACATCAAAAGCCTCCAAGAAAAATTTGAACTGGTTACAGGCCATGGAAGAGCTCAAGAAGGATTTTGAAACTCAAGTAAGAGAAGTGGAGGAAAAATTGGGAAGAGAAATGAGAATGATGAAAGAAAACCACGAAAAGAGAGTCAACAGCCTGCTAAAGGAGACCCAAAAATATAGTAAAGAAAATAACATCTTAAAAAACAGACTAACTCAAATGGCAAAAGAGGCCCAAAAAACCAATGAGGAGAAGAATATGCCTTAAAAAGCTGAATCTGCCAGATGGAAAAGGAATTTAAAAAACTCCCTGAAGAGAGTAACTCTTTCAAAATTAGAGTGGAACAACTGGAAGCTGATGACTTTGAGAAATCAAGATACTATAAAAGATCCAAACAAATGAAAAAATAGAAGGCAATGAGAAAACTGTCACTTCCTTTGATAGAAGATCTATGTTTTTGACTAAAAGATATATTTGTGCTTTGATAAGGCTTTTTTTTTTTTTTAAGCAATGGGGGTTAAGTAACTTGCTCAAGGTTACACGGCTAGTCATTATTTGTGTGTGGGTGCTCATTTTCTGAGGCCGGATTCGATCTCGGGTCATCTTGATCTCCAGCGGCGCTCTTACTCACTGCGCCACCTAGCCGCCCCTTTTAGGGCAATTGGGGTTAAGTAACTTGCCCAAGGTCACACGGCTAGGTTTTTTTTTTGTTTGTGTGGGTTAAGTGTCTGAGGCCGGATCCAAACTCAGGTCCTTCTGACTCCAGGGCCGGCGCTCTACTCACTGCGCCACCTAGCCGCCCCAAGGCTTTTTTTTTTAAATAGGAAGAGACTTGTTAGAATTCATTGGCTAAGTTTAATTTGATACTTTCAAACTTATTTGAGCTCAACTGCAAATAGACTAAAACTTCAAATGAAGTAAATGAAACAAAAGAAATTCCAGCTCATTATCATGGAATACATTTTAGAAATTAGGCTACACTTTATTCTTTTCCTTTTTACTATAAAGGATACCTTAAAGCCCGCTGATGCCTAAGTGCTTTTGCAGTCTTCCTATCTTCAGGGAAACACACTTTAACTTCATTCACTTTCTTCAACTGATTTATTATTGGCTCTGTGTGGGGAAAAAATAAAATAAAAATAAAATGCTGTAGGTAAAGAAAGACTAAAGAACAACTACACAAAAGAGAGGTAGAGAATAACAGTTATTGTACTGGTTAATAGTCAGGATCCCAAAAGAAGTACAGGTTAGAATGATGGACTGAATCTAGTGTAGACAAAATGTATTAGGAATATATTATGTAAAATGTCATACTTGGAATTCAACTGCACAAATAAAGGATGGGGGAGGTTTGGTTAAAGAACAATTCATTAAAAAAAAAACTTATGGGGGATTTAAATAGATCAGCTAATTGATAACAGATGAGCTAATAGTAATAACATAGCAGATAAAAGAACTAATGTAATCTTACACAGCATTAAAAGAAGTACAATGTTCAATACTAAGGATATGCTAGCATGTATTCTACTCTGATTAGAATACATTTGGAGTATTATATTAATAATATAATGTGTGGGTGTTACATTTTTGGAAGGAGTGAAGCCAGGGGAAGGCAACCAGATCAGTGAGAGGACTGGCTGAAGAAACTAGAAGTGTTTAGCATGGAGAAAAGGCTTTGGTCTTGTGGGGGCGGAGAGGAGGAACAGAAGGGGGCAAGAAGCATAGCACAGAATTAGGTCGTAGTTATCTATAGATTATCATTTAGAAAATGGATTATGTTTGTTCCGATTGGCCCCAGAGGGAAAAAATAGGAACTATGCATAGAGGTTTCAGAGAGACTGATTTCAGTTGAATAGATTCTCTGCATACTTAAAAGTGAAAACATTACTTAAGATATTCAGCCACCAACATCTATTTTCAAGCTAGGCAGTTACTTCATTTTATTTTTTTAATTGGTATCTTTTGTTTTTACATCATCTACATTTCCAAATGCATCTCTTCCTCCTCGAGAAATTACTTTTAACAAAGAATAAAATAAGGGAAAAAATGTTCAGCTAAACCACCCAATACAGAACAATTCTGACAGTATAGATAGTGTTCCACATCCATAGTCTCTCACATCTGCAAAGGGAGAGGCAGGCAGCCTTTTATATATAATCAGAAACCAAATGTGTTTTTCTATCTTAAGTATGGTTCCAAAATAAAAAGATTCTGACCTGCCTGTGACAATATAGGGAACATACCTGAAGGCTTTCTCTCCACCGGATGCTTTTTACTTTCAATTTCTAGAACTGATTTAGGCTGAGATTTTCCAGAAGTTTGAACTTTATTTTTAATTTCTTTCTGCCTTTGTGATGATTCTTCAATGAATGAATTATTCTTCTTTACAAAAACTTCTTGTAAGCTTCCTGGTGCAGAACTAAATTCTTGAAATGTGTCTGTCAATCAAGCAATAAATATTTATTAAACTCTTCTAGGTACTGAGGATATAAGTACAAAGAATGACACCATTCCTCCCTCACAAGGAAAGTATGCTCTACTGGAAGACACAAACATCTAACAATTTATACAACATAAATATAAGATGAAGCGTTGCATGTATATGGAACAGAAAGGAGGTCAATTTGGCTAGTTGTAGGAAAAAAAAAACAAATGAAAAATTTCAGTAGACATTTAAAATTCTCTTTGAATAGAGAAACATTCTCTTTATCTCATATATGACAGAAAACTTCCTAAGACTTTGCAAACTGGATAACTACTGATCACTTTAGATTTGTGTGGGCACAAATGATTTTGCCAGAAGGAACTTAGCACTGTTGAAAATTATGAAGTGATACCTCCCCAAAACTTAGAAACTTCAGGGGTAAAGACAATGTCCTCATCAGTATTGCCCACTGATGGCAAGGGTTACTTTATAAATAAAAAGGCTTAAGAAACTGGGAAAAAAAATAAAAGAAAAGGAACAGGATAGTAACCTTTTCATTTATATTTTTCAAGATTATGCAAATACATTCTCATCAGCCTTTGCTACAGACAGTCTATCTTTGATCAAGTGCCCTTCATTTCTGTATTTTAAGCCCTGGTTTGGAAATCCAAATCCTTTATTTAGATGCAATCTTTAAACCTGCTAATAATTAATAAAATAATTTGTTCTGTAAAACTTGGACTTGGTCAAAAGGCCACACCAGAGGACCTAGAAGGCCTTGAGGCCGAGGGTTCCCCACCCCTATTCTAGACAGATGCTCCTTCCCCATTTCTATTTTATTCAGAAATAAAAAATTTAATATGATTATTCTAGTGGCCATATGGCCTCGTGATTGTCATCAAAAGAACTTTTGAAATGTGTGAGATTAAATGGTATGATGAATAAAACGGTGGACCTGACATAGATTCAAATGCTGTTTTTTGCCACTCATTAGCTATGTAACTATGGGCAAATAAACGAATTTCTGTCTCATTTGTAAAATAAAAGGGGCAAAATTAGAAGACCTATAAGGTTCCTTCCACCTCTAGATCTAAGATCCTATGATTACCTGGATGCTGGAAAGAGGAAGATGGTCTCTCCTCAGGAGGTTCTGTAACAGTTAAATCTGGTTTCAAAAGTGAGTAATCTTCTTTCAATTCTGAATCTTGTTTCACCTAGTAACAAGAATTAGTAATGTTTTTCAGACCTACAGATAGGGTAAAATATCTCTTTCTACTGTCACAGACCAGGTAGGGACAACTTTTGCTAACAGCACAAGCAACCAAGGACAATCCCAAATATTGGTGGTGGTAATAATTCTCTTCATATAATAATCCTCCCACTACTAGCTGATAAATTTTTTCCTTGTCTTTTAATTTCATTATTATTAAAAATGTGAAGGAAATGACAAAGTTAACTGGTATTCAGGCCCTACTTTTGTCATAGTTTGTGGAAGATCTTTATTGTAATGTTATGAGTCAGCTGATTAACCTCTAATGCTAGAAACTCAGCCAATCAGAGCGGAAAAAGAATGGGTGATATTTCACCACTGGCTGTATTGAAACCTGCAATAGTAGTTCTGTATAACAATATAATAGTATGCTATAAACATAGCAATATCAAATTATATTTAATAAATACAAATAAATTCTTTTAGTTCCCCTACCCATGAGAGGAACAAAAGAGTTTTCTGATCTAATCTACTCATAAGATTATTCTGGCAGTCACAAGTATGACTTGGTAGAGCTAAAGAGAAGATAAAACTCACTGTGTTTCTGGCCTCAAAGTGAAGAGCTCAAAGCAAGGGTAGATGTTGCAGAAAGCTGTATTTTGAGTCAGTACAAGAAAAATGCCCCGACAATTTGAACCTTCACCAAGTCAAATGAGGTGCTGCATGAAGTATTAATAGTGAGTGCCTTCCTATTACAAGTTCTTAGAATGAAAATTCAATGACTACTGTATTAGAATGTTGAAAGTAGAGAAGTCCTCAAAAGGCAGAGGATGAAAAACTATGGCCTGAAAGTTTACAGTTCTTCAAAAAAATTTACATAATACACATGCTAATAGTTGTAAAGACATGACATTCAAAGATGAAAACATTACAATGTTTTACATTACACTGTGTAATATTACAGGGTAATGTAATATATACCATGAGGCAATGTATATCACATGCTCAATTAGCTAAAGAAATCTTATACATTCCAGAGGATCACAGTGAGTTGAGGGAGTTAAAAAAGTTTTCATATTACAAGCTGGGTCTAGAGTTTGGCTTCAGAGAATAGGTAGGATTCAAACAGACGGAAAGGGTAGGGGAAATGGATTCCAGCTTAAGGAAAAGCAGACACAAACAAGGTATGTTCCATGTACAATGAAACCAATTTACTTGGAGTAAAATATTTATTCAGAGAAACAGTGGGACATAAAATTCAGGTCATGGAAAATTTCTGAACATTGGAATGACATGATGAGAGTGTTGATTAATTTTGCACTCGTGTCTGATAACTATACTTCATTGTGGGATAGAAGTAACTCTGGGCTATGCCAATGGAACACAGAACTTGGAAGAACTCAACAGAGTATAAAGATTTCTAGTAAAAGTCTAACAATAACTTATCTTTTTGTAATGAGGACCAGTCAATAATGAAACAAATTTTGTTTGAGTAAAATGTTCATTTACAGAAATATTGAGAGATGATACAGGAAGGTTTGTTGTGGTCCAATTATATCAGACCTTGAATATCAGGGCCCACTTACCT
The DNA here is from genome assembly GCA_011680675.1 of Gymnobelideus leadbeateri. Taxonomy (NCBI): domain Eukaryota; kingdom Metazoa; phylum Chordata; class Mammalia; order Diprotodontia; family Petauridae; genus Gymnobelideus; species Gymnobelideus leadbeateri. The sequence goes on along the minus strand of WOXC01007921.1, from coordinate 121,843 downwards.
AACCCATTAAGTGGCACTAGACCATCAGTCTGTACTTCACATCTCATTCTGCTAACCATCCAGTAAAACTCACCATTTTGTCATCAGACCTGCAGCTCCAAGCATAATGACCCCTACTCCCACACTCCTAGGTAAAGTAGTCGAATTATTATTCCTATTCCTTCTGAAAAAGACATGTCTAATAACTGCCTATAGGTCAACTTACCATAGCAATTGAATCCCAAGAACAAAATGTCTTTACCTGGGCATTCCCCTATGTGTGCTATCTTCACCTACTAATAATTCAGTAATTCAGTCATGTCTGACTTTTTGTAATCCCTTGGACTATATCCTCCATTATCTCCTAAAGTCTGTCCAAGTTCATGTTTGCTGTTTCCATGACACTATCCACTTCATTCTCTGCTGACTCCTTTTCCTTTTGCATCCAATTTTTTCCAGAATCAGTCTTTTCCAATGAGTCCTGTCTTCTCATTATGTGGCCAAAGTATTTAAGCTTCAGTATTTGACCTTCCAGTGAACAGCCTGAATGAATTTCTTTAAATACTGACTGATTTGATCTCTTTGCTATTCAAGGGACTCTCAAAAGTATTCTCCAGCACCACAATTTGAAAGTGTGGATACTGCAGCACTCAGCTTTCCTTACAATCCAACTCTCACAGCCATACGTTGCTACAGGAAAAACTATAGGTTTGACTATAAAGACCTTTGGGGGCAAGGTGATATCTCTGCTTTTTAGTATGCTGTGCAGATTTGCCATAGCTTCCTTCTAAGGAGCAAACACCTTTTAATTTCACGGCTGCAGTTGCCATCTGCAGTGAGCCCAAGAATATAAAACCTGATACTGCTTCCATTTTCTTTCTCTCTATCTCTCAGGAAGGGATCAGACCACTTTCCAAGATCTTAGTTTTTTCTAATGTTAAACTTTAAGCCAGATTTTGCACTATTCTCTCTCATCCTACCAAGAGGCTTAATTTCTCTTCACTTTCATCATCAGAGTGCTTTCGTCTGCATATCTGAGATTGCTGATATTTCTCCAGGCAAACTTAATTCTGACTTTTGATTCATCCAGTCTGCCATTTTTCATGATGTACTCTGCATATAAGTTAAATAAATAAGGGGAAAATGTTGTACCCTTTTCCCAATCTTAAACCAATTACTTGTTCCATGTTCAGTTCTGACTGTTTCTTGGCCCACATACAGGTTCCTCAGGAGACAAGATGATCTGGTGCTCCCATCTCTTCGAGAACTTGCCACATTTTGTTGTGATTCACTCAAAGACTTCAGTAATTAGGTTTTACTAATACTAACTAACATTTCTGGAGAGCTTGCAGTGTACCAGGTATTGTGGAAAATGCTTTACAATCTCATTTGATCCACGCAACAACCATACGAGGCAAGTATCTCCACTTTACAGATGAGGAAACCGAGGTACACAGAAGTTAAATGATTTGGCCAGGGACACAGCTACTAAGTGTCTGAGGCTAGATGTGAACGTAGATCTTCTTGACTCTAGGCCCAGTGCTCTATCCATTGCACCACCTTGCTGCTCCTAATTTATCAGAAAGTAAACTCCTTGAAGAAAGTCACTTTCTGTTTACATAGTCAGAAAATGATAGATTTTCTTTCCAAAAGGAGAAGATACACACACTTCTTAGCACAGTATCTGGTCTAGTAAGTGCCAAATAAGTGCCTATATAAATTTATTCAAACAAAGCAATTTGAATTTTACACTGTAGGTCACTAAGAATTTTTAAATACTAGAACGACAGGAGAACAGTGATGATCAATCCAGAATGAAAGTATTCCAACTGTATTTTACTGTGGTATGAAATATAAACTGGGTTCTTGAATATTATACTGGTGGAACTTAGGCTCTGAAAGGTCTGAACAAGCTGGAAATTCTTCTCTTACAGGCCTGATATTAACTTCTCGCTCAGTCATCAGAAAAGCCCTGTACCTAGAATGTTCTCCCTCCTCACTTCAACATCCCAGCTTCCTTCAAGAACCAGAAAAAATCCTTTTCTCAGTTTCCCTTCATGCTAATGACTTGTTTCTTTATTATCTCCCATTTATCCCATTGTTTGTACAGAACTGTTTTCATGATCTCTTTCCCATTATACCAGGAGCTCCGTGAGAGCAAGGATTATCTTTTGCCTTTTATTGTATATGTAGCAAACATAACAGTGACTGGCATACAACAATTGCTTGATTTAGGGGGCGGAGCCAAGATGGTGGAGTAGAAACAGCATGTTCAAGGTGCTCTCCCCCCAGATCACTTCCAAACCATGTAAAAGGGGACTCTGAACAACTTCTAGATCCCTAGCAGCCACAGAACAACACAGAGAAGCTAACCTCCCGCTGAGGACAGCCCAGCAGCCCTGCAGGGAGCAGCCAGCACAGCGCTCTGGGAGCTGACAGCACAGTAAGCTGGGAACTGACAGCACAGCACTCTGGGAGCTGAGCCCAGGCCCTCGAGAGCCACGGTTTTAGCCCCAGGGCGGCTGGGCCAGCAGCCAGCTGGAGGGACACCAGAACACCAGCAGCTGTGGTGATTCCAGAATTATCAACACAGACATGCCTAGGACAAAGTGAGAGGTTAGTGTCCTATAGACTTTGGGACCAGTATTTGGGGAACGTGTCAGCTTCCTCCCCTGGGGGCTAGAAGCTGCTCAGGAGACACTCCATTTTGCAGCGTCAGTGGTGGTTTCAGCTCCTGGTCTGCGAACTGCAGGGAGATCCAGTGATCAGTCTTGGGGGTTAATCGCTCTTGCTTTAACCTGCTTGGATCTGGATTGTGATCTGGGGGGAGGTCTGGGGTAGGCATCCAACTTGCTAGAACCGGAAGTTGTGAAGACCCCAACATTCGGGACAGAAGCTTCCCTGTCTGGTGGCAGAGTCCTACTGTGGCAAAAAGCCCCAAAGTCAAGTAATTAAGTGCCAACATGCCTAGGCAAAGGAAACAAAATAAACAGAAAAACGCAACATTAGACTCCTATTTTGGGGGCAAAGAGGATCGAAGCACGTAACAGGAGGAGGACTGTGAAGTCAGAAATCCTGCTCCAAAAGCCCCAAAGGAAAATATGAGCGTGTTACAGGCCATAGAGGACCTTAAGAAGGACTTTAAAAATCAAATAAGAGAAGTGGAAGAAAAATTGGGAAGAGAAATGAGAAGGATGCAGGAAAAGTATGAAATGAGGGTCAATAGCCTGACAGAGGAAAACAACACCTTAAAAAATAGACTGGCAAAGGAGGCCCAAAAGGGCAATGAGGAGAAGGATGCCTTAAAAAGCCGAATTTACCAGATGGAAAAACAATCTCAAAAGCTCACTGAGGAGATTCATTCCTTCAGAGTTAGACTGGAGCAAATGGAAGCTAGTGACTTTATGAGAAATCAAGATGCTGTTAAACAGATCCAAACAAATGAAAGAATAGAAGGCAATGTGAAACACTTCATGGGAAAACCAATGACCTGGAAAATAGATCCAGGAGGGATAATTGAAAAATTATTGGACTACCTGAAAGCCATGATCAAAGAAAGAACCTAGAAATCACCCTTCAAGAAATTCTCAAGGAAAATTGCCCTGATGTTTTAGACCCAGAGGGCAAAACAGAGGTTGAAAGAATCCACAGATCACCTCCTGAAAAAGATCCCAAAAAGAAAACTCCCAGGAATATTACAGGCAGGTTCCAGAATTCCCAGATCAAGGAGAAAATACTATAAACAGCCAGGAAGAAACAATTTCAATATTGTGGAAACACAATCAGAATAGTGCAGAACCTGGCAGCTTCTACACTGAGGGACAGAAGGGCATGGAATATGATATTCCAGAGGGCAAATGAGCTGGGATTGAAGCCAAGGGTCACCTACCCAGCAAAACTGAGTATCTTGTTTCAGGGGAAAATATGGTCATTCAGTGGAATAGAGGACTTTCAAGCATTCTTGAGGAAAAAACCAGAATTGAATAGAAAATTTGACATCCAGACACAAGAAGCAAGAGATGCCTGAGAAGGTAATCAGGGAAAAGAAATCAAAAGGAACTTATCAAAGTTGAACTATTTTTTTTTAAAAGCAATTGGGGTTAAGTAACTTGCTCAAGGTTACACGGCTAGTCATTATTTATGCGTGGGTGCTCATTTTCTGAGGCCGGATCTGATCTCGGGTCATCCCAACTCCGAGGCCGGCGCTCTTACTCACTGCGCCACCTAGCCGCCCCTTTAGGGCAATTGGGGTTAAGTAACTTGCCCAAGGTTACACGGCTAGGTTTTTGTTTGTGTGGATTAAGTGTCGGAGGCCGGCTCCGAACTCAGGTCCTTCTGACTCCAGGGCCGGCGCTCTATTCACTGTGCCACCTAGCCGCCCCTAAAGTTGAACTATTTACATTCCTACATGGAAAAACATTAATTGGGACTCATGAAACCTTTCTCAGTATGAAAATAATGGAAGAAGGGTGCATGGTCATTTGAATACATATGTGAATGTGTGTATATATGTTTACAGTTATACATGGATAGATGGCACAGGTTGAATTTGTTGGGAAGGGATGATACTTAAGGGGTGAAGTTAAGAGGTGAGAGAGGAATATGGGAAGAGGAGATGGGGAGAGACAGGGTGGGGTAAACTATCTCATGTAGAAGAAGCAAGGGGAAGTGATGCAGGGGAGGGGAAGAATAGGAAGGCAAAAAGGCAAAACCATATTCTCATTGAATTTGGCTCAGGGAGGGAATGACATACATACTAAATGGGATATCTCACCCTGCAGCAGAGTAGGGGGAAGGGGGATGAGAGGGGGGATGATGGAGGGGAGGGGAGGTTGGAAATACCCACTATCAAAGAAGGACAGGATCAAAGTAGGAAATGGACCAGGTGGGGGGTGGAATGGGTGGGAGGGAATTATAAGTAGCCTTGTACAATATATCTACTATGGTAATGTTTTGCATAGCTAGACATGTACAACATATACTGAATTACTTATCTTCCCCGAGGAAATGGGTGACAAGGGAGGAAGGAAATGGATCTGAAATTCGAGGTTTTAAAATTAAATGTTTCAAATATATACAAATACTATTATTAATACTATTTTGCATGTAATTGGGAGATAAGATGTGCAGGCATTGGGGCACAGAGACTCACCTTGCTCTAATGGAAAAGTCAAAGGGGGTATGGGAGAAGATATGGGAGAGAGCAGATTGGATGAGGGGATATCTTGTGGGACTGCTATTCTGGGGTGGTGGGTAGGGGAAAAATTGTAACTCAAAATCTGGCGGAAATGAATGATGTAAACCAGAAGTTAAAAAAAACAACAACAACAATTGCTTAATAAATTCTTGGGTGCCTCAGGTCCAGAAATCTATCTTATCCAACAAGGAAACAAGAGGGGAAGGGGATTAGATGTGGAGGAGGTGAATAATAAAAGGAAAGGCAGATTAAGGAAGGCAATGGTCAGAAGCAAACAGATTTCTGAGGAGGGATAGGATAATGAGAGAAAGATAAACAGAAGAAAACAGGATGGAGGGAAAAACATAGTAATCATGACTATGAGTATGAATGAGATGAGGTCATCCACAAAATGGAAACATCAGGATAGATTAGAAACCAGAAATAGGCTGTTTACAAGAGACACATTTGAAAGAGAAAGACACACAAGGTTGGAGCAGAATAAAACAAAGGGCTGGAGCAGACTCTATTATGGTCAACTGAAGGAGTAGAAAAAAGGCTGGAGTAGCAATCATGAACTCAGACAAAGCAAAAGAAAAAACAGATAACTAAAAGTGATAAAGTACCATTACCCAGCAATATCATTACTAGGTCTGTATCCCAAAAAAATCATAAAAATGGTAAAAGGAATCATGCGTACAAAAACACTGATAGCAACTTTTTGTGGTGACCAAGAACTGGAAATTGAGGGGATGGCCATCAAATGGGGAATGGCTGAGTAACTTGTTGTATCTGAATGTAATAGAATACTATTGTTCCATAAGAAATGATGAGCAGGGAGACTTCAGAACAACCTGAAAAGACTTATATGAACTGATGCCGAGTGAAGTGAGCAGAACCAGGAGAACATTGTACATAATAACAGCCACAGTGTGCAATGACTGACTTTGACAAACTTAGCTCTTCTCAGCAATGCAAGGACCTAAAACAAATCCAAAAGACTCATGATAGAAAATGCCATTCACATCCAGAGGAAAAAATATGGAGTCTGGATGCTGATCGAAACACACCATTTGCTTTTGTTTTGTTTTGTTTTTTCTTTCTCATGGCTCCTCACATTTAAAAAAAATTCTTCTATATAACATGACTAATATGAAAATAGGTTTAATAAGAATGTATATGCATAGCCTATATCAGATTGCAAGCTGTCTTGGGGAGGCAGAAAGAGAAGGAGAGAAAACTTAAAAGTTATGGACATGACTACTGAAAACTAAAAATAAATCCATTAAGAAAAAAAAGTACCATAAACAATGAATATCAAAAAAAATTAGGGCAAATTTCTCTGATAAAGGCCTTATTTCTCAAATATACATGGAATCAAGTCAAATCCATAAAAATAAATGCTATTCCCCAATTGATAATTGGTCAAAGAATATGAAAAAGAAATCAAAACTATATCATATGAAAAAATGCTCTAAATCATTAGAGAAATGCAAAATTAACACTGAGGTACCACCTTATGCCTACCAGAAATGAAAAGTGATGAGGAAAAAGAGATACACTCATAAACTGTTGGTGGAACTGTTGATTGATTCAACCATTCTGGAGAATTGTTTAGAACTATGTCCAAAGGGCTATAAAATTGTGCATACCCTTTGACCTAGCAAAACCTCCACAAGGAAAAAAAAAACCCTCTATGTACAAAAAAATTTATGGCAGCTCTTTTTGTGGTAGCAAAGAACTGGAAACAGAGCATCTCATCAACTGGGAAATAGCTAAATAAGCTGTGGCATCTGATTGTGCAGTATCACTGCACTGTGGGAAATGATTGGGGGGATGGGGGAATTCAGAAAAAAACATGACAAGACCTATATGAACTGATACAAGGTGAAGTAAGAAAAACCAGGAGATCACTGTGCACAGTAAGAGCAATGTTGTAATGATGATCAACTATGAAATACTTGATCAATACAGTGATCCAAGGCAATTCCAAAGGACTAATGATGAAAAAAATGCTATCCACCTCTAGAGGGAACTGATGAGCTCTAAATGCAAAATGGAGTATAGTTTTCTTGCAGGATTTTCATAAGGCCTACTTTTTGGGATTACATAAGACCATCACTGTGAACACCAATAATCACACACCATGCTTTATTAACAGATCCTGGTAATTTCTATGTCTAATTTGTTCTAGGCCAGAAAAGTACATTAAAAATGTGTTAGAAATCTGTGTAAAATAAGAGCAAATTAATTCTGATATAGGGTGTTTGGGTCTTTCTTATCTGTAAAAACCATCACGGAAATTTCTAAAACTTTAGAGATGATCTAGTTGAACTTAACGGAAACATACATTCCTTCTTAAATGACTAAAATTATGACACCTATTTTAGTTAATCACATTTATTTCTTGGCTTATTTCCTGCTTCTCCACTGTGTTTTAGATAGCTATGCTTGTCATATGAATGAAGTATTATTAAATTAAGTAACTTTGTAAAACTTACCTGAAAACAGTTTTTCAATTCACTCCCTTTGTTTTCTTCTCGAATCAAATTTTCCAAATCTGAATCTGTCACACTATTGTCACTAGAGCTGATTAAAGTGAGTTCAGCCTCTTCCATGATACCATGTCCAGATGTGGTCTCCTAAACAGCAAAAAAGGTAGCTCTTATAAATCATTATTTCTCAAAATAAAATACAAACAATTTTATTATCTATTTCTATCTTAAGATAAAATAAACAGGGAAGTTGCTATAGAACAGGTATGTTTAAAGGGCGGGGGGAGAAAAACAATCAAACTTGTGCCCACCAAAAAGCAAACAAAAAAGTCCATAAAAACCATAACAGTTGTGTGATTCCATTAACTCCACTGAAATAGAATATCAATGTTGAAAAAAGGGAAAAGATTAAAAAACAATTCCGTAATTTCCTGAGTTTCCCACTAATTTTACTGCCTGTAAAAAAAAAAATACTTTCAAGAAAGGACTATGAGGTTTATTTTGATTTGGCATATCAACCAGACAAGAATGCTTTTCTGGCTCATGAAAAAGTTGTCTCATGCCCACATTATCCTATCAAAATCACATCACTACAGTGGCAGTGAATAGTTGAGGGAATGAAGGAAAGTGACATCATTTAGGAAAATAATTTAATAGGGTATTAGTGGCAGGAGAATTTTTAGAATACAGTAGAACACAGCAGTTAAGACTATGGTAAATAGCTGCTGAGTTATAGGACTATATGGAGTAGGAAAACTTTTCTTCTCTATTACCTAGTGAATGTGGATAGCAAGAAATGACAAAAGTGTGAGTCAGGCCAGAAATGAAACTAAACAAGACACATCTGTCAGGTTTCCAAAAGACTAACTTATTTCAGTACTTAGAATTCAGTCTCAGCAGTGAGGGTACTCCTCTCATCAATGAAATCTGTCATCCATTAGGACTTAAGAAAATGAATACTATGGATGGTCAGTCCTTAAGTGTAGAATCTCTTAAGAGAAATGTATACACACTCACACCTGGATTTACATACATAGACTTACTATCTCAGTAAAACCTGCAAGCCTGGAGAAAAAGATTTTGTGAGTAGTTACTTCCACCTCACACAGAAGCTTTATCAAAAGTGAAACTGGTTACAGCCCTTTGCTCTAACTCCTCAAACCCAGTTCTCTGATACAGAAAGATAAAAAAATACGGACTGGAATCTCATCTCTGTTGCTAATTACTGTGTGACCCCCTCCCCCCACGACCTCAGACACCAACTAGCTATGTAACCACAGCCTCAGCTTCCTTATTTGTAATACACTGGAGATAAAAATACATGCATTACCTATTATAGTAATATTGTTGAGGGAATCAAATTAATGCATGGAAAGCACCATGCAACTTTAAAGCACTACATAAATGTCAAATATTACTTTAAATATATGTATGATATGTATATTTTAAAGTCCAAACATAATGATTTCATCCATATAATGAATTGCCATTAGTGATACAGAAGGGCAACTCACTTGTAAATGATACATTTAGAAACGTCTGAAACTAGACAAATTAGACAAAACTATTAAGTGTTAAAGGCAGAACTTGAATCCAAGTTTTCTGACTCCAAGGAGAGCCTTCTTCTTTTTTATTTTTTGCTTTTTGAAGAGGGGAGGTTACAATTGGGGTTGTGACTTGCCCAAGGTCACATGGCTAGTAAGTGTTAAGTGTCTGAGGCTGGATTTGAACTCAGGCCCTCCTGATTCCTGGGCCGGTGCGCTATTCACTGTGCCAACCTAGCCGCCCCAAGGAACAGCCTTCTAAAAGCACTATGTCAAACTGCGGTCATGGCTACCACTACTGTTACTACACTACTACTACGTTGTTGTTGTTGAGTCGTGTTTGACTCTTCGTGATGTCATTTGTGGTTTTCTTGGCAAAAATACTAGAGTGGTTTGCCATTTCCTTTCCAGTTCATTTTAATGATAAGGAAATTAAGGCAAACAGGGTAAAGTGACTTCCTCAGGGTCACACAGGTAGTTTGTGTCTTGAGGCCATATCTGGGCTCAGGTCGTCCTGAAGGCAGGTCTGGCATTCCATCCACTATGCCACCCAGCTGCCCTACAATCCTACTAATAAATATCAAATAAAGATTTGTAAATAAGAATGATGTTTCTTTATACCCTGATGTTATCATTGCTTTGACACTAAGAACAAAGTCACCCTTCCTGAAAAGCAATGAATGAATTTTTTGCTCTTTGGGGGAGGGTGAGGGGGGAAGGCAGGGCAATTGGGGTTAGGTGACTTGCCCAAGGTCACATGGCTAGTAAGTGTTAAGTGTCTGAGGCTGGATTTGAACTCAGGTCCTCCTGCCTCCAGGACTCACCTGTGGGAAATATTCAACAAAATAAAAATACAATACAAGACAAAGAAGGTTAATCTGTGAGTTTTAAGGCAATATACAGCTCCTATATTGGAGTCTGAAATCACTGATCTTATCCAAAATAAAAATAAACAGATATGCACTTAATTTGAGGTATCTGGAAGTCTAAGGCAGATGGTTCACTTGGTTAAGGAGTTTCTTCCGGTACCAAAATGCTATGTTGAGATTCATTTGAATAATCCCTTTCAAGACTCATGAAACAAAATGGAGTTAGTAACTACTTTTAGAATTATTTACCTCCCTTACCCAAACTGGTATAGAGCTCCATAATGAACATGATCTGACGCTTATTAAGAATGATGATGGCAGAGGTTGAGTTGTATTTCGAAAGACCTCCACATTTTCGTCACTTGTTATGGATCCACTTGATCTTTCTGAATGTGTCTCTGGTTCTCTGACCATACACCTACTATTTGTTTCACTCTGAGCACCTGCAATAGCATCTATTTGACTCCTTTTCATTTCATCAGAAAATTCTTCAAAACCTAAATCCTCCTTTCTGGTTTCCATTTGGTCTTTTGTGGAACTCTTGCTTGAAGAAGAATCATAAGGTGTGCTATGTGGCACCCTCATTCTATCAAACAGATGTAGACCATCAGAGGAAATAAAAGTTGGGCTCTGCAGAACTGCCACTGATGGAGAGAAATCAGCACTTCTCTTATGTATTAGTAATTCCTCATACTGCTTTCTAAGAGGAAATTTTTCTTCTTTTAAGTTTTGTGAAGGTCTTTCAGATTCAATCCTTAGTAAATCAGTAGAGTGGCTACTGTCACTTGGAACAGATTCAGGCTGAAGTGGTTGAAAGGATTCTTCAGATACTGCTTTAAAAAAAATTTTAAAAAATCAGTTAATCATATATATGCAGTATCTGGAAACAGACAAAAACAATATTATTTAAATAAACAAGTCATATATTATCAAGCAACTCCCAGTATTTACTTAATTTCCTTATGATTACTACATCACATATAAATATATAAAGAGAAGGACAAGTTTTCTTAATATTAAACAAAAAGCTAAAGAATTTAGATACGTAAGAACAATACTTAGCTTTTAATATCCCAAATTAACTCTTCCCATCTGAAGAAACTCCATTAATTATGACCGTGATCTTTCTCTACTAAAATTAATGTTCACAAGTATTACACACAAAACCATCATTCACTGGTTATTAACCTTAAGATTTCTTTTGAAAAGACAAAAATTAAATACTCTTTGTTTTTTCATTACAGACAGCAGCACAAACCAATCATAAAGTGTCCTAAGGAAACCTGCACTTAAAAATATTCACTGTGAACGGGGGGCAGAATCAAGATGGCAGAGTAGAAACAGGGCTTCATCTGGGCTCTGGCTCCCATCACCTCCAATTCACATAAAAGGTGACTCTGAACAAACTTTGGAGCTATAGAACCCACAAAATGACACAGAAAAGCTAACCTCCTACTGAGGATAGCCCGGCAGGCTGGCAGGGAGCAGCCAGCACAGCACCAGCTGACCCCAGCCCTGTGCCAGTCACAGATTTTAGCCCAAGGGCAGGCCTGACCAGCAGCTGGCTGGAGGGACTTCAGATCACTAGCAGCTGTGGAGGTTTCCAGAATTATCAACCCACAGATGCTAAGGACAAAGTGACAGATCAGTGCAGTGTGGACTTTGGGATCCAGTAACTGGGAGTGCGTCGACTTTTGCCCCTGGGGCGAGAAGCAGCTGAGATGCTGGCTGCCCTGAAGCCACCACCACATTGTAGCTTCAGCTCCTGGTCTGCAGACTATAGTGGGACCAAACGACCAGTCTGAGGGGTAATTGCTCTTGCTTTAATCTGCTTGGATCTGGATTGCAGTCTAGGGTGGAGGTCCTGGGGTATGTGTCTAGCTTGCCAGAGTGTGTGGAGGCTTCAGAGAGGGCACCCAACTAACACCTTCACCAGCTGAGAAAAACCCAGTGTTTGGTATGAAGCTCCCCTGTCTGGTAGCAGAGACCTACTATGGCAAAAAGCCCAAATATCAAGTAATTGAGTGGCAACATGAGTAAATGAGGGAAGCAAAGCAAACAGAGGAATCCAATATTAGACTCCTATTTTGGGGACAAAAAGGATCAAAGCATGGAACAGGAGGAAGACAGTGAAGTCAGAACTCCTGCACCAAAAGCTTCCAAGAAAAATACAAGCTGGTTACAGGCCATAGAGGAGCTTAAAAAGGATTTTGAAAATCAAATAAGAGAAGTGGAGGAAAAATTGGGAAGAGAAATAACAACACAAGAAAATTATGAAATGAGAGTCAACAACCTGACTGAAGAAAACAACACCTTAAAAAACAGACTAACTCAAATGGCAAAAGAGGCTCAAAAAGCCAATGAGGAAAAGAATGCCTTAAAAAGCCAAATTTGCCAGATGGAAAAAGAATCTCAAAAGCTCATGGAGGAGATTCATTGCTTCAGAATTAGATTGGAGCAAATGGAAGCTAATGACTATATGAGAAATCAAAGATACTATTAAACAGATCTAAACAAATGAAAAAATAGAAGGCAATGTGAAATATCTCACTGGGAAAACCACTGACCTGGAAAATAGATCCAAGGGAGATAATTGAAAAATTATTGGACTACCTGAAAGCCATGATCAAAAAAAGAACCTAGAAATCATCCTTCAAGAAATTCTCGGGGCGGCTAGGTGGCGCAGTGAGTAAGAGAGCCGGCCTTGGAGTTGGGATGACCCGAGATCGAATCCGGCCTCAGAAAATGAGCACCCACACATAAATCATGACTGGCCCTGTAACCTTGAGCACGTTACTTAACCCCAATTGCTTTAAAAAAAAAAAATTCTCAAGGAAAACTGCCCTGATGTTTTAGAACCAGAGGGCAAAATAGAGGTTGAAAGAATACACCAATCACCTCCTGAAAAAGATCCCAAAAAGAAAACTCCTAGGAATATCATAGCCAGGTTCTGGAATTCCCAGATCAAGGAGAAAATATTACAAGCAGCCAGGAGGAAACAATTTGAATATTGTGGAAACACAATCAGGTAACAAAGAATCTGGCAACTTATACACGGAGGTATCAAAGGGCTAGGAATATGATATTCCAGAAGTCAAAGGAGCTGGAATTTAAATCAAGAATCACCTACCCAGCAAAACTGAGTATCATGTTTCAGGGGAAAATATGGTCATTCAGTGGAATAGAGGACTTTCAAGCATTCTTGATGAAAAAAAAAAAAACAGAATTAAATAGAAAATTTGACATTGAGACATAAGAAGCAAGAGAAGCATGAGAAGGTAAACAGGGAAAAGAAATCAGAAGGAACTTATCAAAGTTGAATTATTTACATTCCTACATGGAAAAATGATAATTGTAAGTTATGAAACTTTTCTCAGTATGAGAAAAATTGAAGGGAACAGAAATGTGTGTATACACACACACACACACACACACATCTATATAGGAGGGTATATGGGCATATGAATACATATGTGAATGTGTGTATATATGTGTACAGGTATACATAGAGGGCACAGGACCAGTTTAATGGGAAGGGATGATACTTAAAATGTGAAATTAAGAGGTGAGAGAAGAATATGATGAGAGGAGATGGGGAGAGACAGATTGGGATAAACTATCTCATATAGAAGACGTAAGGGAAAATGGTTAGGGAAAGAATGATATACATACTAAATAGGGTATCTCACCCTACAGGAGAGTAGGGGAAGAAGGGGATAAGAGGGGGAGGGGGGATGATGGAAGGGAGGACAGGCTGGGGGACAGGGAAGTTGGAAGCACCCACTTTTGAAAAGGGACAGGATCAAAGTAGAGAATAGAACAAATGGGAGGTGGGCAATATAGTCAGTCTTTCACAATATATCTACTATGGAAATGTTTTGCATAGCTACACATATACAACCTATACTAAATTGCTTATCTTCTCAGTAAGGGTGGGTGACAAGGGAGGAAGGGAATGAATCTGGAATTCAAAGCTTTAAAATCAAATGTTAAAAAAAAACACACACACACACATATACATATACACTATTATCAATATTATTTTACATGTAAATAGGAAATAAGACATACAGGCACTGGGGCATAGAGATCCATGTGCCCTACTGGAAAGTTGGAGGGGGTATGGGAGAGAGCAGATTGGAGGAGGGGATATCCAGTGGGATCACTATTTTGGGGTGGTGGGTAGGGGAAAAATGGGGAGAAAATCTGTAACTCAAAATCTCATAGAAATGAATGACATAAACTAGAAGTCAATAAAGCATTTGATAAAAAAAAATATTATGAAAAATATCATCTTTCAATTTGACTAATTATCTTCCTATCCTCGATATTTTAATTTTGTTTGTAAATAAGGTTTTTTATATCAATGCAATCAAAATTATTAATTTTACCTTTTATAATTACTTCTAACAGTTGTTTCATTAAGAAGCCATCTTCTACCCATAGAATAGAAAGGTATATGATCTACTTTCTCTCCATTTTTTTTCCTGGCATGATCTTAATACTCACCTTATATATTAATTTTGAAATTTATTCTGGATTATCACGCATGTTATTCCAATTCTTTCTACAAGATTGCCTTTTTTTAAAAAGCAATTTTCTAGCTCTTCTTATAAATCTGTTAGGACTTTAATAGTAATTTATGTTTTATGAGTTTCTTAAAGACTGGGTAAATAAATTCCATTATTTTTGAAAAGACAAAATACACTATGAATCTGTGGGAACAATTTCCAGATGGTAAAGAAAGGGCAATCAGAAAGAAAATGAAGAGATAATGTGGAAAAAAACAAATAAAGAATAACAAATTTGCCAAAGTCTAATTCTTTGAAGAGATCCTTCTAAGCCTATGATATTACATTTGGCCTCAGAATAACCAAGAAATCTTACCAACCAGGTTTTTATTGAAACTTATTTAATTGCCTAGATCATACGTACCACAAATCATTTTTTCCTTAGGAAAATCTTCAGTTTGGGAGGAATCAAGAGTCACACCTATTCTATTCATAGCAGAATGCAAGTTTATGTCAAAAGAGGAATGAAGGCTCGCCCTCAAAACTGTGGTGGAGGTTGCGCTTTCATGAGACTGAGACGTATCTTGGCTTTTAGGGGTTGAAGGGTATGTGGTCTGATGGAAACACACATGTAAGTTAAAAAGAAAACAACAAAAATATGACATTATGACAGCTAATGTGGTCATTGCTATGATGCTTTCACATTAATATCACACTGATAAATACCATAACTTAACACAGTTAACAGAAGAATAGCTTTCATGTTCAAACACAATTCCAACTTAAAAACCACTACATGAAAATGCCTTTTTTCAAGATTCTGCATTTTGTGTTTTTGGTTTTTTTGTTTTTTTTTTACAAAGTACTTTAAATTTTCTTGATCGATCGATCTATCTATCTATCTATCTATCTATCTATCTATCTTTATTTTTCTTCCCAATTCTCATTTGCCTATCTTCTCGTAGGACAAATTACATTATAATAACAATAACTTATTTTTAAAAGTTCTATTAATACATAATATGTCAAATACCTTGCTCAGGTCTTGAGAAAGTCCAGACTGTGAAAGAGATGATGAGAAATTCAAGTCAGGCCTTGGTTGCAGAGAATGAAGGAGCTGATGATGTAAAAGTGGAAAAGTTTGTTCTAATTCTGTAAAGTCAAGAACAACTATTAGAATTTTTGGAAAAAGAAGGCAGGATTTATCTCTTCTACTCTCAGTTACATACCATCCAGCCCCAGGTTGCTTTCTCATTAAGTCCCTTAATTCACCACTCTGCATAGCTAAAGATCACTAAAGCTGAAAACTCTAAACAGTGATTTAAACAGCATTAAAGTACCAGATGCAGGTAGTAGGGTTAGAGAAAACTTCCATCTTCTATGTATGTTTTTCATATGCTCACAACTGTACAACAGGAAAGCTGATGTCCAGAAGAGAGCGTTTGAGATCTTCTTCTCAGGAGCCAGGTATAGGAAGAACTAGTAACAAGTCAGGAAGCAAGAACTTGAGGTGGGAAAATTTATTATAGCCATAAGAGAGAATGATAGAAATAATAAAACCCAAGAAAAGCCAGAGAGGGATATAAATGAATATAAAAGAAAAGTTAGGCTGTGAGGGCTACACGAGTGAAGTGGAAGGGCAGAGTAGTGAAGAGGGTTAGAACAGAGATGACTACCACCTCACCTCCAGAAAAGAGGTGAGGATTTTTAGATATCTCCTTGCCTGCTCTTTGAGAATCCTGGGCAAGACACTTCAAGAGAGATAGCATACTCTAAAGCTTACCATAGGTTTATGAGTCTCTGCAGTGTCTAATACCCCTTCACTCATGGAGAATCAGTGGGGAATTACATAAATACCTGAAGGATATTGAATTCGGATACTGAAACTAGTGTGTAAGTACAGATGATGTTCCACTACTTGAGTCTTTTCCTTGCTGTTTGCACTGTTTTATGACTTAATTAAATGTTTTTTCTATTGGATTTTACATCTTTTGTATGGTCAAGCAAGAGTGAACTTACAAATGCTTGAGAATTCAGGAAAGGAGCTGAACGATTTATTACCAAAAATCAGCATAGTGAATTTGAGGATAGCAAAGGAGCACCAAAATGTAAAAACATAAGTAGAGGATCCAAAAAGACATTGCCTTAATTTAGAAATATTAAATATTTCTATGTTAAAAGCTTATTTCTCTAAAGGTATGATTTCTACTGTATCTAAACACTTCTACCTGCAAAAGAAATTTATGTTTTGAAGACTCTTGATTTTGGTAATGTTAAGTGTAGACTGGGGTATATGGGGTGTTCAAGGAGGATTAGCACCTCTGTGTGAGGAGCTACTGAGCCCTTTTCAGGACTGCTCATCCACCTTTGGTATCCACCTGCCATACAACTCTCACCTGTGGCTCTAAGAAACTGGACTATGCAAAGCAGCCATACCCTGGTAAAATGGTCTCAGACAAGCTAAACACCAGGTAAGGTAATTAATAGGCCTTAAACTCATCGGTGAATTAGGGGGATGTCTACCTCAAACAAGTGAAGACTTGCCTTACTGAATGGACAAATGAGAACAACTTGT
This sequence comes from Gymnobelideus leadbeateri, assembly GCA_011680675.1. Taxonomy (NCBI): domain Eukaryota; kingdom Metazoa; phylum Chordata; class Mammalia; order Diprotodontia; family Petauridae; genus Gymnobelideus; species Gymnobelideus leadbeateri. The sequence goes on along the minus strand of WOXC01007921.1, from coordinate 104,694 downwards.
TCCAACAGCTATGAAAGAAAGGTGGTTGAAGCAGGAACTGTGGAGTGCTTAGAACTTGGTCAGACATTGAAGACACCAAGGCCAACCAATGCATTCAGAGCCATAGCCAGTTTTCTTGACTTTATCTTGCCACTAGAAGACAGAGTGAGGCTAACGACTTTGCACAGTTTGCCTCACTTAAATCCAATTTATATACAAAGTCAAGACATTACCCTGTGATGTCATTGGTCCTCTTCAAAAACAAAGGACAAATAACAAGTGTAGACCTCAAGATTTTTTTCATTTCTCAAACAACAGAATCTTGTCATCTTGGTTTTGTATTACTGGAAAATAAATATGAAAATTTCTAAGCCTAATTAAAATACCTAAGCATTTTATACTGTGCCACATTAAGGCATATTTACTGGGAAACAGTAAAAGCCCACTGATAATAGTACTAATGGATATAACATGGATATAACTGAAACTCTGTACCAACCATGAATCAATAATTTCGTTTTGGATTTAGTGTTAAAAATAAATGCAACTTCATTGGTATGATTAAAACTAAAGTTTGATGCAACCCTGATTTAGTTGTAAGGTGAAATAGCCAGGTATCTGGAAAAATTCTGAAGTAAAAGGGATAAACAGTATTCACAGGTGGCAAGGATGAGTAAGGTCATTAAGGAGAAAGGAGGAACAATAAACAAAAGAAAGGAATATGCATGGAGAAAGAATTGGCCTAACTTGAATGGAATGGTTGTGTTAGGAAATATTAAGATGGGAGAATTATAACAAAGACTCTTGAAGGCCAGACTGAGAATGGTAAAGAATTAAACTTCAGACAGAGTCTTAATAAGGTAAGAAGGTAGCAACACACAAAATTGACTTGGGGAAAGTGAAACAGACACCTATACTAGCATTTTCATTTATGTGGGCTCACATTAATGCATTGTTACCTGAATTTGCAAGGTTTAAATGAGACTTTTCATTACTTAAGAAGCTCCCACTAGACACTGTTAATGAAGATGATTGGTCATCTTGTAGCTCCTGTGCATGAGACTGGGAAATAAGGTCATTAGCGGGCCATGGCATGGATGGCACTATCTAAAAAAACAAAGCAAACAAAAGAACAAGAAATCACACAGCTGTCCACATCATGAAGTACTAGTAATATCAATTGATATTACTAGTAATATCAATTACTAAATAATACTAGTAATATCAATTCTGAGCTCAGTTCAAGTGTAGAAACCTTCACAATTAAAAGGTCAGCAAAAAAGGTGTTTTCATCACTGCCCAGAACTGAATAACCTTTCACTTGCACGCGCACGCACACACACACACACACACACACACAGGTGCACACACATACACACCCCCCCCCCAACTCAACAAGTTTCATTCTCACTTGTCACCTTCCCATTTTCTCACATACCCCAAACCATTCTAACTTCTACTGCTTCTCAGAAACACATACAGATCATGCACCACAAGGACCAGAAGGTCTCATGATGCTCATATTTGGCTATTTTTCATCACTGATCTACTTCAATGAGAGTAGATCTCAGAGGACACCATATTCATAGTTTTTTCATTTAAACTTAACAAGATTATTTTTAAAAAATCATACACACCAAGAAAAGTATATCTCTTCAAAAGCCACACCGCAATCTTCCTTATTACTAACCTTTTTTGGCTTAAAAGCTGAACCAGGATATACAAGTACTTTCTGCTCCAAATCAGCAGAACTGCGTAACCCATGATTCTCATTTACAACATCCTTGGCCTGGTCTGAATATGAAAATTAAAAATGCAATTTTAAGTTAGTTAATTCCATTTCAAGTTAATTAAGAAAACATTAAATCTTCACTATATGTAAGACACTGTACAAGGTGTATGCTACATATTAGGCAGGACATGAATCCAGGTCTCCTCACTTTAAGGTTAGTTCTTTATGACTGCCATGCTGGCTCTCTGGCAACACAAAAATAAAAACTAATAGTCTTTACCCACAATAAATTTACAATTTAAAAATAGGAAAGGATATTCCTATTTTAATAAAATAAAATAAACGATCCTACACGAAATATGACAATGGTAAGAGATCTAAGATATTCCAAAACATTTAAGGAGATAATACTTTCAGCAAAGACTTTTGGAGGTGGCAGCTGAATTGGGTTTGAAGGAAGATAAAAATTCCAACAGGTAAAAAAGAAGTAAGTATATTCTAATTTCACCTTCTATAAGAAATCTTTCCTAATCCCTCTTAATACTAGTGTCTTCCCTTTGTTGAGTAACTCCCATTTATTCTGTATAGAGTTGTTTTCATGTTGTTTTTTTAATTAGATTAAGCTCCTGGAGAACAGGGACTTGTGCCTTTCTATGTATCCCCAAAATTTTAGTGCAGCCTGAGAATCAGGAAGAACTGGTTCACATCCTGTGCCTCAAATACACATTGGCTTTGTGAATCTGAGTCATTCAATCATAAGCAATCAATAAGATTTATTAAATGCCTACTATGTGCTAGCAATTGTGATAGGCACTAGGGACAGCAATACAATAAGACTCAAACCACAAATATCTAGAAATGTAACAGCAAACAATTTAGTCATTTATAATTACTAGTACTATCTAGGAAGCTACAAAAATAAGACTACTTGGGTCAGAAGGGAGGGTAAACGGAACAGAAATTGTATTTGGGAAATGACAGGGAGTGACCAATAAGGATTAGAGAAAGGAACAAGGAATAAGTTATTTGAAAAAGGAAAGAAGTAGGAAACTGGAAATAATGAAAAGGCAAAGAAACACGAGCAACAGGGATACACGGCAGGAACTTAACATAAAGGGTGTCTTAAAATGTAGTTACATGTCAAAGTAGATTTTCCTCTATAGCCTGGGAATTATGGCATAATACAGTCAAACCTGTATTATCAAAAAAAGCTGTAAAATGGCAGTATTTTGGTAAACTTTAAAAACATTTTTTTTATTTTTAGTTTTCAACATTCATTTCCACAACATTTTGAATTACAAATTTTCTCCCCGTCTTTCCCCAACTCCCCACCTCAAAATAGTGATTCTAATACCCCTTTCCTAACCTGCTCTCTCTTATGTCCTCCCCCAGCCTCCCTCTGACTTTCTAGTAGGGCAAGATGGATTTCTATACCCCAGTACCTGTATATCTTACTTCCCAGTTGTATGTAAAAAAACAATTTTACCCCAACATCACATCCCCAGGGTGGCTGCCAACACAGGTTCTTAGATCTGCTTTTCTAAAGGAAAGCAATTCGAAACGGAATAACAAGCTTACTTTAATCAATCAAACATATCGTTTACCTAGTTCAGGTGAAAAAGGTCAGCACTCCGAACTTCAGAGTACACAGACATAAGTTACAAGACAGAGAAACAAACAGATCAAGTAGACAGGCTTCCAAACTGTCCAACCATTCCATTAATACCAAATCACAGTTCCCAGAGAGGGAAGCATCAACATCTGGGTTTTCAAAGCCAGGGGGCTCTCAATGGCTGCCCAGAGTCTCATCTGGTCAAATCACACAACACTTCTCAAAGTCAGCCTCAAAGCAAAGCCTCACAACAGGGATTATATAGCCTTCTTCTGGCTCAGAGAATGTAACCACCCTCTTGACCCACTGCCCAATCACACAGCATCAAGGTGTAGTCATTCCTGAAAACCAAGCCTCCTGCCACACACTCCATGGGACCACATTCAGCCTATTAGGAGGCAGAGTATATTTTCAAATCAAGGAAGGTTCTCAGAGTTTCTTAAGTCCATCAAAGGGCCTAGAAGCAGGGAACATTTGATTTTAAAACTTCGATTTCTAGATTCTTTCCCTTCTTCCCTTATCACCCACCCCTACTGGGAGGAAAAGTGATTCAATATAGTTTATACATGTGTAGTTATGCAAAATATTTCCATAGCAGATACACTGTGAAAGAATGACTATATTTCCTTCCATCCTATCCCACCCCTACTTACTCTATTTTCTACTTTGACCCTGTTCCTTTTCAAAAGTGTGTGCTTCTAACTACCACCCCCCCCAATCTGCCCTCCCTTCTATCATCCCCCCTCTTATCCCTTCCCCCTACTTTCCTGTAGGGTAAGGTACCCAATTTAGTGTGTAAGTTATTCCCTCCTTAAGCCAAATTCAATGAGAATAAGGTTGACCCATTCCCTTTTGCCTTCCTGTTCTTCCCCTCCATTGTAACAGTTTTCCCTTGCCTCTTTTATATGAGGTAATTTACCCCATTCTATCTCTCCCTATCTCCTATCATTATATTCCTCTCTCAACTCTTAATTTTATTTTTTTTAGATAACATCCCTTCCTATTCAACTGATCCTGTGCCCTCTGTCTATGTATAAATGTACACATATGTATTTATACACACATATACCCTCCTATATAAACATGTATGTATGTATACATATATACACACACGTATATTCCCATCAACTATCCTCATACTAAGAAAAGTCTCATGAGTTACAATTATTGTTTTACCATATAGGAATGTAAATAATTCAATTTTAATAAGTACCTTGATTTCTTTTCCCTGTTTACCTTCTCATGCTTCTCTTGCTTCTTGTATTTCAAAGTCAAATTTTCTATTCAACTTTGGTTTTTTCATCAATGCTTAAAAGTCCTCTATTTTATTAAATGACCATATTTTCCCCTAAAACATTATACTCAGTTTTGCTGGGTGGGTGATTCTTGATTTTAATCCCAGCTCCTCTGACTTCTGGAATATCATATTCCAAGCCCTTCGATCCTTCAATGTAGAAGCTGCTAGATTTTCTGTTATCCTGATTGTGTTTCCACAATACTTAAATTGCTTTTCCCTGGCTGCTTGTAATATTTTCTCCTTGACCTGGGAACTCTGGAATTTGGCTATAATATTCCTAGAAGTTTTCTTTTAGGGATCTTTTTCAAGAGGTGATAAGTGAACTCTTTCAACCTCTATTTTGCCCTCTGGTTCTAAAACATCAGGTAGCCCAATAATTTTAAAATTATCTCTCCTGGGTCTATTTTCCAGGTCAGTGGTTTTTCCAATTAAATACTTCACATTGCCTTCTATTTTTCCATTTGTTTAGATTAGTTTTATACTACCTTGGTTTCTCATAAAGTCCTTAGCTTCCATTTGCTCCAATCTAATTTTGAAGGAATTATTCTCTTCAGGGAGTTTTTGAAATTCCTTTTCCATCTGGCAAATTCGGCTTTTTAAGGCATTCTTCTCCTCATTGTCTTTTTGGGCCCCTTTTGCCATTTGAATTAGTCTATTTTTTAAGGTGTTATTTTCTTCAGTCAGACTGTTGACTTGCTGTTCATGATTTTCTTGCTTCATTTTCATTTCTCTTCCCAATTTTTCTTCCACTTCTCTTACTTGATTTTAAAAATCCTTCTTGAGCTCCTCCATGACCTGTAACCAATTCATATTTTTCTTGGAAGCTTTTGATGCAAGAGTTCTGACTTCATTGTCTTCCTCCTGTTCCATGCTTTGATACTTTTTGTTCCCAAAAAAGGATCTATGGTCTGTTTGTACTTCCTTCTGCTTGATCATATTACCAGGCAATTTTACTTGACTTTTGAGCTCTTTGCCATGGGAGAATTCTGCTTCCAGAGAGGAGAGATTTGTTCTACGTTGCTTGGGTTTTTGCAAATGCTGTCAGAGGTCTGAGGAGGGCATCCTCTCTACAGACACCATACTGGCAAACTGACGTTTCTCACCCCAGGACCACCACCCAGGAAAGCAACTCAGATCCAAGCAGGTCAAAGCAAGAGCAATTAACGTCTGAATGATCACTTGGTCCCCATAAGGTCTGTAGGCCAGGAGCTCCTAAGGCAGCCATAAGGCAGCAGTTCCAGCTGCCCTGCCTCCGCCACCTCTCAACCTGCGGGAAGGAGCCAGACCACGCCCTTCCTTTCCAACAGAGTTCTGGAATGACCTTTTACTTTCTTTTTGGTGGCATTTATGGGTTGAAAAGTCTGGAAACTGCCACAGCTGCTAGTGATTCACTCTCCTAAAGTCTGCTCTGGCCATCACTGACTCCCTGGGGCCAAAACCAGGTGGCTCAGGCAGGTCTGCACTCGGCTCCCAGAGTGCTATGATGAACCCTTCCTGTCGGCCTGCCAGGCTGCCTTCAGTGGGAGATTTGTTTCTCTTTGTCACTTTGTGGGTTCTATAGCTCTACAATTTGTTTAGAGTCATATTTTATAGGTATTTAAGGTGGTTGCAGGGGGAGGTAACAGAATTTCCTGCTTCTACTCTGTCATCTTGGCTCCATTATATATTCTTGCGTAGCATAATCTTAAATCTTTTCACCATGCTATAATCCTTTCTCTGGACATAAAATTGATCCATGCCCTTAAAATGTGTTTTTTTTCCCTCTATATTTCCAAGTATTTTGGTAAATATATTATATTTAATATTACTATATATTAAATACATCATATATTATTAATATATTAAATTAATATTTAATATACCAAGTATATTACCCAAGAATTTTGGTAAACTAAGAGTTCACAGAATTATAGGAGATGGGTTAGAAGCCATCTAACCCATAAGCAATCTTAGAGACCATCAAGCCCAACCATCTCATTTTATGGATGAGAAAACTGAGCTTTTAAGAAAAGAAATGTTCCATCCAGAGTTCCTACTGCCATTTACTGACACTATTTCTTCCTAATCTGTTAAGATGTATACATTAAACACTAAACATGTAGTCAGGACAATAGGAGACATAATAATAAAGATAAACAATAATTCCTACCCTCCAAAATCTGAGTCTATCTAGTGAATAAGACTAGCATATGTAAAGCAATGCAACCATATTACAGTCCAGTGTTAAGTGGTATAGTTTAAGGCTATGATTGTTTGTTGTGAAGGTGAGGGTTTAGCTGATCTGTGAAAGATAAATCTATTAATCAACTTATTCATCTCTTACCTGATTGATACATACCATCATTACTACCTCTATAAACTGGCTTTGCAGGCTGCAGGCGACTAGCCTCAGTACTATCTTGTGATCTATCCCCCAAACTCAGGTAGCGGCTTATTGAAATCCTGACAGGATCTCTATTTTGATAGATAATTTCTTCATGGCTGCTAGAATCCAAGTCACTTGAAGATGATTTGGAAGCAGCGTCTCTATAATATTCTCTCTTCTCTGAAATGAAAAATTACTAAATCAGTAGACATACATCAACTGATCTATACAGCAGAAGATAAAGGTGGGGTGGGCTAAATAAAAATTTCTGTGAAAAAGACCACAGAATTTTGGCAGAATGTACATCTAATATGAACGAGCAGTGAGACATAAAGGCTATTGTATCCAAATCAGGTTGATCTTAGGTTATGTTTAGAGAAATACAATGTTCAAAATGAAGATAGTTCCATGGTATTTTGTCCTGTTCTTATCACATCTTGAGTTCTGTGTTCAGTTCAGGGTACATTTTATAAAGGCATGGATCAATTTTATGTCCAGAGAAAGGATTATAGCATAGGGAAAAGATTTAAGATTATGCTACACAAGAATCATCTGAAAGATTTGAGGATGTTTAGTCTAGAGAACAGATAGCTCAGAAAGGACATGACAGCTCTCTCCAAGGATATGAAGAGTGGTAATGTAGATCTGACATCATGTATGTTCAGCTTTGCTCAGGGAACAGAACTAGAACTGATGAGTAGAATCTAAAAAGAGCAATGTCTTGACTCACCATAAAGGATTTCGAACAATTAGAGAAGATAAATTGTAATAACCTGCCTCAGGAGGTAGCAGATTCTATAATTACACTGGAGATATTAAAGCAGTAGTGAGCTATCTGCTCAACTTGTGAGAATGTAGTCCAGGGAACCCTTGTTCAGGTATGGGTTCTTCCCAACTCTTAGATACCTTGATTTTAAAGCAACAGATTTCCTTATTTGCTTCTAAGGATTCTAAGAGATAGTATGAGGAAGAAGTTCATTTCAGCTATAACAGAAAGCCCAGGACAGCATAAGAGATGGGAGACAGAATGCTACAGGTGAGAAACACCAAGAGGTCAGGTTGGCTAGGCTACAGAATGTAGAAAGGAGGGTAATACAATATGAGACTGGAAAGACAGGCTGGCGCTAGGTTGTGAAGGGTTTTATATGTCAAATAGAGGAGTTTTTATTTGGTCCCCTAAGCAAGAGGGAGTTGGACACAGAAAAATAAAATATAATTTCAAAAGGGTGAAAAAAACCCAACAACTGGGAGAAATCAGGAAGCATTTCTTTTGGAAGGGGTACTGGATCTCAGTCTTAAATGAAGTTATGGATGCTAATTGGTAAAGATGAGGGGGCAGTACATTCCAAAAATGGGGGACAGCTTGTGCAAAGGAACAGACAGGAATGGAATACTAAGTTATGGTAAAAGGCAATACAGCTTAAACACAGCATGCATGAAAGGGAGTAATATTTAATAAACCTAAAAAGGTAGATGGGAGGCAGATTATAATGGGTTCTGAGTGCTAGACTGGATAGATGCTAGACTAGTCATTTGTATTTTATCTTAGAGATGGCTGGAAAACACCAAAGATTTCTGCACAGGGTAATTATATGGTCAGGTCTTCTAGAAATGTTAAATTGGAAAATACATAAAAGATGGATTACAGAGAGAAAAAAAAATGGAAACGGTGTAAAAAATGGAAAATTAAGTGGTTACTGTAATAATCACAGGCAGGTAGGTGGCATAGTGGACAGTGGGCCAGACCTGAAGTCAGGAAGATTCACCTTCCTGAGTCCAAATATGGCCTCTGACATGTACCAACTGTATGACCCTGGGCAAGTCACTTAACCCTGTTTACCTCAGTTTCCTATTCCATAAAATGAAGTAAGGAAAGAAATGGCAAAACAGTATAGCATCTTTGCCAAGAAAAACCCAAATAGAGTCACAAAGACTAGGACACAATTGAAAATAACTGAAGAACAACTATAATAATCTAGATGAGATAGAAAAAGGATATGAATTATGAATGGTGACTATGGTAAATGGAGAAAAGGGAATGGATTAAAGGCATTATGGATGGAGGCAGTCAACTAGCTGAATATGGGAGAGAAAAGGGCAAGACAAAGATAAAGTTGCAAACTTGAACAACTGAAAGATCAGCATACCCTTAAGAGAAAATTCAATGAAAGACAACTAAACACCAGGAAGGATAATGGCAATATAAATTTTACTCTTCATATGCAAAATAATTACATAGGTAAATAACAAGTTTACCATAGCCCAAATTCCAGAAAGAAAAGGAGAAAATGGGATAGCAAATGAAACTTACAACTCAACAACTGGGGTAAGTAAATATGCCTGGAAATATTTTAACCCCTTATGTGGTATTAGAAGCTTACCAAATTTAAAAGATTGGCTATTAGTGAACATGTCCTTACCTCTAAGAGAAGCTCTGCCACTTTTTGGTGACTCTACTTCTTGAATAGCACTAAGTTCATGCTGATTTAAATCTAGTCCTGATCTGATTTTTGCTACAGGTGGTTTGGAAAGTCTCTGCCTTAGTTCTCTGTTTTGTAGCTGACCTGTCAAAGCAAAATATTACACACATCTACATCAACAGCAAATAACATCAATATGTGATAAATCTTCCACCCAATTAATATAAGATAGGAAGCTGTCATTGAGACAAAAATCAATAAAATAAAAACAAATCACTTTCCTTACCCATGTGATTTGGATCTGGACTGATGTTTTCTGAAAGCAATTTGCTGTCATCAGATTTGCTCTTATCTGCATGATTAAACTCTTCCTGATGATTACTTTCTACATCTTGTGACAGAAATAACTCTGTGAAATGCATTGTCTTTTGTGCTTCTTTCACATTTTGGTGTGTGCATTTATTTGTCTTTAAAAAAACAGGAGGAAAAGAAATCATTTGAATGAACCTGTGAGTTCTTTCCCTATTTTGGAAGAAACCAATTTGTTTTCCAGTCCTTTCCTTTCCCTAATTAAAAAACAAAACAAAAACGAAAACAAAATTCCACAGCCATTGTCAGAGAGCAATTAAAGATCCTAGAGATCATGATTCATGAAGCTTCACCAATGGGACACTCAAAAGTTTCTATCAGAGAACTGGAAGCACCTGGGAGCAGATGATTTTTGAAGGCAGCACTCCAGACCCTTTGCTTCCCCCATGGGGGAAGATGCCAACATTCCAACTCACAAACACTGTGACTGGAACTTTAGAACCAGTTAATTCTTCAATTTATTTTACTGATTAAATCCTACCAACTCAGCATTTTTACTCCCATACCACTTAAAATTCTCTCCTACCTACCTCTTAATTAACCACTTCCCCAGTCCTCATTTATTGTTCTTTAATTAAATATTCTGTTGATGTTTAAAAATAATTTTTGCAATTTCACAATGACCTCCCTTGTAACAAGGTATGCTTAAGTAAAACAAATAGAATGGCTGGATATAACATATGCCTATCCTATAACCATAGCCCATGTTATTTTTTTTTAGATGATATATCAACAAATTATGAGGTTTTTCTAACTATGTGGTTTCTCTTTTATTAGATTGTTTAATCCATTCACATTTAAGGTTATGATTATGTTCACTATTTGTTTTACTTTAGTTGTTATCTCCTTCCTCTTCAAAGCCAGCAAAAGTTGATCCTATGATTAGTTTTGATTACATTACTCCCACTAGCTTTTTTTCCCATTGTTCCCATTTGCCCATCCTGTCCTAAGTGCCTCAGGAAGATGAAAAATTTGCTTTCTTTTTTTCTATTTATCTGTCATTCTTTTTAAAAATTCTTCTCTTTCGGGGCGGCTAGGTGGCGCAGTGAATAGAGCGCCGGCCCTGGAATCAGAAGGACCTGAGTTCGGAGCCAGCCTCCGACACTTAATCCATACAAACAAAAACCTAGCCGTGTAACCTTGGGCAAGTTACTTAACCCCAAGTGCCCTAAAGGGGCGGCTAGGTGGCGCAGTGAGTAAGAGCGCCGGCCTCGGAGTTGGGATGACCCGAGATCAGATCCGGCCTCAGAAAATGAGCACCCACGCATAAATAATGACTAGCCGTGTAACCTTGAGCAAGTTACTTAACCCCAATTGCTTTAAAAAAAAAAAAATTCTTCTCTTTCTTTACCTAGCTAAGTGTGGGGTTCAAAATCCTTGCCATTGTAGAAAGCTTTGAATACCAGCACTGATTTATACTTTATTGGATGAATGATGCTGGAAAAGCTATTGGAGGTTCTAGAGTGAAGAGATGACATGATGAAAGAGGTACAGCAGTAGTATGAAGACTATATTGGGATAGTGGCACTGGAGAAATAAAGATGTTTTATTTTTGTCCACTTCCACATTCATGCACTCTGAAATTCCATTCTCTGATCTCAATCTGCTGTTCTTCATTCTCACCATGGCTTTCAATCCCTGATCTCTTCAGTTCTTTCCAAGACATCAGCCTTGCACTAGCTATGCTCTCCTTCCTTCCCTAACTTGACCCCTTGGTACACTAGTTCAAACTTTACACTTTTAAATGTTCTCTTAAGTGTTACTCCTACCACCCTCTGCCTTCATTCCTACAAACAGAACAAAGCTAGTGAAAAATCACACAACTGCTCAGATTGGGTCCATTGAAAATGTTACATAATCTCAACTGAGTCTTCCCTGACACAAAGCAATCCTTTGATATCTAACTGACTCACTATCCCACCTATCACAGAGCTTTCCAAATCCTTTCATCCCTCCTCAAACCTTCCATGGCTCCCTTTCCTTTCTAGCTGAGAACTCTGCCTCATATTTTATAAAAAAAAAAAAATATATATATATATATTGGAAGCTCCTTCTCCTTATATCCCATCACTCGGATACCTTGCCCCTCCCCCTTTCACTTGTCTCACATTTAGAGATGGCCCTTCTGCTTGCCAAGCAAATCCTCTACTTGCACAAATGATCCTGTTCTATTCCATCTTATCCAGCTGATTGCCTTCTCCATTATCTCCCCTCTCTTATCTCAAAGCTCTTCCTGCCTAATGGCTACTTCCCCAGTCCTCCTATCCTCAAAACACCTTCACTTAATCTAGCCATCCCTGTTAGCCAATGTCATATCTTTCTTCCCTTTTGTAGTTAAATTCCTTGAGAAGGATTTTTATAACAGGTGCTTCCATTTTCTTTGTACTCATTCTCTTTATAATACTCTAATAGTCTGGTTTCTGATCTCATCATTAAACTAAAACTGTTCTCTCCAAAGTTACCAGTGATATCTTAATTGCCAAATTTAATGGTCCTTTCTCAATGCTCATCCTTCTAGACTTCTCCGCAGCCTCTGACACTGTTCACCACCTTCTTTTCCTCAATACCCTCTTCTCTCTAGACTTCAATGATTTTACTTACTAATATGCATCCTAGTTCTCCTCAGTCTCCTTTGCTGGAAATTATATTAGTTTTGTTTGATAATTGTACATATCCCCTAAAAGTCTATCTTGGGCCCTCTTCTCCCTCTATATCATTTCACTTGATCATATCAACTTTTATGAATTCAGTTATCATCTCTTTGCAGATGACTCTCAGATCTATTTATCTAGTCCTCATCTCCAGATTCACATCTTTAACCTTCTACTGGACATCTGAAATGATATCCTGCCAACATGTAAAGCTCAGTATTTCCAAAACTTCCCTCCACCATTAAAACCCTACCATCGTCCCAGTTCCTTACGCTCACAACTTAGGTGTCATTTTCAACTCCTGTAAATTCTACATAGCATCTCTTGCATTCACCCTCTTCTCCACTTGGACACTGCCACCACTTCACACCTTAACTACCGTGTTACCATCAATTTAGTAAATCCCAGTGTTTCCCTATCACTTCCTGGCTTCCTTCCAGTCCTGGCTAAAATGTCACCCCCCTTAATGCTAGTGCCTTCCCTTCTGATTATTCCCAGTTATCACACAACACGAATGCAGGGTTTCTGTATCTCTCTCATTACACTGCGAAGCTTCTTGAAAACAGGATGGCCTTTTGCCTTTCTTTGTATATCCAACACTTCTTAGCAAAGTTCCTGACACAGAGTAGATATTTTATGAATGCTTTTTGACTTACCTTTTGCCTTTGTATTCTTGGAACTTAGCATTATGCTATGCACATAGTAGCCACTTATAATGTTTTATTTCTTGAAAATCAATTAATAAACCATTACAGTAGAGGTGATCAGGGCCTGAACCAGGATGACGGTAGTGCAAACTTACAGACAATTGAAACAGAGGGGCTTCGGTGGACATTTTTGTCAAAGTTCAGTATTCAACATGCATGGAAGAGTACCTTCCAGAGGTAGGAGTGACAGAACAAAGGGGAAGGAAGCTATAAAAAATGAAGTAAAGAAGCTGCGAAGCGCAGGGAGGTGAAGCAGCTTACCATTTTCCTAAGAAGAAAGTAGCATTCTGGATTACTGCCTGCTTAGGTTCTATCCTGCACTGTAGTCATCTGTCTGTTTGTCTTGTCTGTCCTACTATACTAAAAACAACCTGAGGGAAGGGACCACTTCATATTCATCTTAGATCTTCCAGGGCACTGTCTAGTAAGGTGTTCTATACATAACAGTTGCTTGATACAATGTCTTAAATCCAATTACTCAATATATAGTCATTCAAACTGCTCTATGATCAAAAAAATCAAGAAGCTCACTCCATATAGGAAACATCTGGAAATGCTTTGAAAAAAAGGCTAGTATCACTAAAGTTATTACTTTATACACTCTGATGGATCTATGATCTTATTAGCGAGCAACCACTGTGACAGCCCTCCCTTGTACACATTCTAGTTTTATCCCTTTTAACACATTGACACCCAAGACTATACACAGCTCTCTAAATATGTACTGACTAGAATACAATACAGGGGGATCATTAATTTCCTTATTCTGAAAACTACATATCTATTAATAGAGTCTAATACTGCATTAGCTATTTTTGTCACTTTTTTTATGTTCTTGCCCTACTGCAAGGATATCCCACTGTTGACCGATACCTAATTTGTCCTCTATTAAAATCCTGAGGTCTTTTCCACACAAAGTGCTATCCATCTATGTCTTTCCCAGGATGTAATTCATTAACAAATGTTCCTGTTCCTTAAATACTGAAGCACATTTAAGGTTATATTATATGATCAAAATTACTAACTCAGAAAGAACTTGTTGTAGAGTAAGGATTCAGACTTTTAGACTACGTTCAGAAAAAAAGAAGTCAAACTGACATCTAACAAAAACAGATTAGTTGCCTAAATTTTAAATATTTTTACTTAAAAATAAAACATATGTTAATACCTGAATCTCATTCAGTGAATCCTTTAATGCCTCCTCATGCTTCTGTACCTGTTTCAGCCCAGTCTGTCTTTGAAGAAGCCATTCTTCTTGGGCTTTCTGTCTCTCCTCAAAAAATTCCTTTTGTATAGTCAATTGTTTCTGGAGCTCCTTCAAATTGTCTTGAGCAGCTGAAAAATGTTTTGAAGAAGCCAAAAGCTTATCCTGAAATCTGTGGATTGATTCTTGGCTTGAGGGAAATGTGTTCTCTCCACTGGTTAAAAAGGGTTCTTGGAATCCTCCAGAATCAGAATTAGACTCAGCTTCAGCTGAAGGCAATGTACTAACTGAAGGAAGAGGTAACAGTGGTAAAAAAAGAGAGGAATCCGTTTGACTAGATGTCCTTTCCTCCACTGCATCAAGTTTGTAGTCAAGATACTGTAACTGGGATCTCTGGCCAAAGTGAGAGGTTTCCCTCTGTATATTCAACTGTTCTTCTACTGTTTCCAAAGTATCTCGCTGAAATTGGTTGTCACCTGAAATTGAAATCCTATCCTGAGATACCAGGATTGTGGAATAACTTGAAGGAAGTGTGCTCTCAGTCTTGCCTATAAGAGGGTTTCGGATTTCTTCGGAAGTAGAAGGCAGTGAACTAGATGCATGCTCAGCTAATGATGGTACAAAAGAGGAGTCACTCTGACCAGAAAATAATCTTTCATTCAATGTTGTCTTTTGCTGGGCTCTCTGACTAAACTGAAGGGCTTTTCTCTCTATAGTTAACTGTTCTTGGTGAAGATTCAAATCATCCTCGTGTGGGAGAACGTGCTCTGAAGAAGTCAAAAGCTTTTTCTGAAATATTTGGATGTTAGGCGTTGCAGGATGTGAACTAGCTATCTGCATGTCTCCAGACTCAGAAGAAGGTAGTGAAGTAAATGAATGCTGGGGTATTAGTGGTAGGAAAGAAAGGTCAGTCTGGTTAGGAGATAGCCTTTCCTCTAAAGCTATCTTAGATCGTACCAACGGCTCTTTCTGAGTTCTCTCACTAAGGCAAAAGATTTCCCTATGTTCGTTTGGAGCTTTCTCATTAAAGTGAAATAATTCCCTCTGAAAATTTAACTGTTCTTCATTCATTTTCCAATTATCTTGCTGAACTAGCATGGGTTTTGAAGAAGTCAAGCATCTATCCTGAGGTGTGGAATAGCCTGAAGAACATGTGGTCTCATTCCTAGTTAAATGGAATTCCTGAATTCCTACAGATTCAGATGCATCAGAAGATGATGAACCAAGTGTAAGCTCAGGGAAAAGTGGTAATAAAGGAGAAGCTGTCTGAGTAGAAGATTTATTTTCTTCTACTGCAGCAAGTCTCTTTAAAAAGTTTTGTTCCTCAGTTTTCTGGCCAAAGATGGCTTCCCTCTGTATAGCCAACTGCTCTTGTGTTCCTTTCAGAACATCCAAACTGTCCTGTTGATGTAGGTTATCCTCTGAAATCAGAGGCCTATCCTGAAATCCCTGTTTTATGGGTGGGCCTGAAGGAATTGTGCTCTCATTCTTGGTTGAAAAGAGTTTCTGAGCTCCTCTAGATTCAGATTCTGTAGAAAGTGATGAACTAAGTGAATGCTGAGGGACCAGTGGTAGGAAAGGAGAGGACCTAGCCTGACTAGAAGGTACTTCTTCCCCTACTAAAGCTGATTTATGTGAAACCAGTTTTGCCTGGGCTTTCAGGCACGAGTGAAGGGCTTCCTTTTGCATATTCAACTGTTCTCGGATTGTGTTCAAATTATACTGCTGATGCAGTGTGTCCTCTGAAGAAGGTAAATGTCTATCTGGAATTATTTGCATTAGGGGATGGCTTGAGGGAACTATGCTGTCACTCTTGACTGAAAAGTGTTCTTGAATTCTTCCAGTTTCAGGTTCTACAGCAGGGGATAAAGTGAGTGAGTGCTGAGGAAATAATGGTACTAAAAAAGAAGACCCAGTCTGATTAGAATGTGTATCTTCTTCCAATTCAGTCTGCCTACGTACAACTAATTCTTCTGGGGTTTTCTCGCTAAAATGAAGAGTTTTCCTTTGTCTATCTAACTGCTCTTGCATTGTCTTCAAACTTTCCTTTGGAGACAGGATATGATCTGAAGAAATGAAGTGCCTATCCTCTAAACTTATGAAGTGACTAGATGATGGTGGACTTTGACTCTTAGTTGAAAAGAGATCTTGGATTCTTCCAAATTTAGATTCAGGCTCAGCAGAAGGTACTGAACTAAGTGAAGGTTCAATTAATAGTGACCCCGCATAAGAAAAAGCAGTCTGATCAGAAGATATCCTTTCACTGCTCTCTATGGAAAGCAAATGGGAGTCTCCTGTTATTTCAGTATAAATTGGTAGTGAATGTAGACTTGGTGGTTCTGGTACTCCTGGAAGATGAGAGCTGGCCTGGAATGTTAGTGTTTTTCTATCAAGTGATTCACCTTTAGGCTTTACAAAATCAGATGAAAAGGATTTGGTTGACCTGGATGGATATCTTTGTTTTAACATATTCTGATACTCATGCAAAAGCTCCCTGGCTGCATCAATGGACTGTCTGTGAAACCTGCAAAGAAATCAAATTTTTTTCTGATGAGAAAAATGTCCAGTATTCTAAAGTACTAATCCTAACTTTTATCTTTTGGAAAATAAGACATCTGTTATCAGCTACTGTTGCTAAAAGAAAGAATATACTCTTGAATGATCCTTTGGGAAATTTCCACATCCTTTAGTCTTTTTTTTTTTTTTTTTTATTTTTAAAGCAATTGGGGTTAAGTAACTTGCTCAAGGTTACACGGCTAGTCATTATTTATGTGTGGGTGCTCATTTTCTGAGGCCGGATCTGATCTCGGGTCATCCCAACTCCGAGGCCGGCGCTCTTACTCACTGCGCCACCTAGCCGCCCCTTTAGGGCAATTGGGGTTAAGTAACTTGTCCAAGGTTACACGGCTAGGTTTTTGTTTGTGTGGATTAAGTGTCTGAGGCCGGCTCCGAACTCAGGTCCTTCTGACTCCAGGGCCGGCGCTCTATTCACTGCACCACCTAGCCGCCCCACCCTTTAGTCTTAAAGATGATAAATCAAATTATCTAGACACACATAAAAATTTACTTGTACAAAAACTAGTAATACCTGTTTTGCTGTAAAAGATGTTGCTGGTAGTTATGAATCACCTGTCTACTATGATCTCTGGAAATTTTCAAGCCTATTGTTGGAGCATCATCAATCTAATAAAAGAGAATATTTAAGAGATGAATTTAACATAAAGATACAAGACACCTGAAATAATTAAGCTGAGACATCTAGTTGCTTCTATGAAGATTAAAAAAAAAAATCACTCTATGATTAGAAACTAGTATTAATAAAAATAACATCTATGTAACCTAACCAATATTCACAAAAGCAAGGCTAATAGGTGTTTCATTAGTGTTATATCCCAGAATTACACAAATGCCTAATATCAACTATTGATGCATGTCTACAAATTAGAGGAATAATCTGACCACATCGATTAAAAAATTCAAGCCATCATATCACTGTAAATGTGTTTTGACAATTTACAAAGTGCCCATTGTTTTTAAAGTGTTTTTTAACTATCCTTGAGAATCTGAAAGAAATTTTATTTTACCAAATGCTGAGAGACTGCAGAAGCTTCTTTCTTCCACTGGTCCATAAAGGGGTAAGATTTCATACATCTTAAATAAAACTGCTCTGTTCTTTCTTTCATATTTTTCCTCTCATGTTCTAGTTGAGTCTTTTGAGCCTTTCGGCATTCATTCTCCAATCTTATTCTCTGTTGTTCAATCTGTCTAATTAATTCCACCTGCTTCTGTTTTTGTTGTTCAAGTTTCATCATCTAGGAAACAGAAAGATTCAAATGATTAGCTATAAATGTGTACCTTCAAGGCAGAAAAGGATGCTCATTACAGCATTAAAAGATTAGCTTTTAATCAAAGAGGAACAAATTTATAAAGAGCAACCAAGCATTGATGCTTTATCTTGGTTGCTTCCATGCCAAACTAAGAAAGAAAAAGAACAGGTAATGCCCACATATACACACCAAGTTCACCATCACTGACAGAGATAAGGGTTCACAGTGATCTATTCACCACTATATGACTACAAACATAAGCTCCCCAGCTAAAGTGCTCTAGGTAAGCAGCAACTGATGCTCGGAACCACCAGTTGCCATGAACATTACTGGGCAAAAGTGGACATCTATTACAACTTTCTTCAGTATCATACTCAGTTCAACTGTGAATTAGGCAGTTAAGTACCAGGATGTCCCCTGATACCTTCTTGGGTTCTTCAAAGGGAAGAAAGACCTCAAACTGATCATTTTCCCATGGAGGGCCATTGTTACCTAAAGGTCAAGCAATGAAGCAAGCATTATAGGGCTAAAGCAAGCTGGAGAGAAGGTCAAGTAAGTCTCTGTCTCCCTAGATATAATAAATTTAGTTTCATATACATTTTAAAGGATGCTTCTATTTATATATATTCTATTTATAACATATGTATATGTTTACATATATGTATGTGTATACATTTATTTAGGGCAACTAGATGGCTCAGTGAATAGAGTGCTGGCCCTGGTTCAAATGTAACCTCAGACACTAGCTGTGTGATCCTGGCCAACTCACTTAACTTATGTCTAAATCCATTGAAGGTAACAACAAACCATTCCCATAACTCTGTTAAGGAAACTCCATGGATAGTATGGTCTATGGGGTCATAAAGGGTCAAACATGACTGAAGGACTGAACTAATACATTAATACATGCACACACACATATAGACAGCTACTGTGTTTTCACGATTAACATATCTCAATCTGAAATGATTAAAGCCTTTACTAATATATTATAAAGATATGTTCACTATTCTAAAATGACTAGAATCCTTAGCATGTTCTAAATAATTGCTTACTAAGATTAAAAAAGACAAAGTTAATTCTCATTTTGGTCTCAAATGTCATGACTAATTTTCTGCTTAAAGTCACACATTATACAAAAAGAAAAATACAAACTACATAAGAAAATACCAAACCAATCAAGTGAATTAATTAATTTCTAAATTTGTGCATTATGGGGACTTTTTACTACAAATGTCTCCAAATTCATGTTTCCTAGAATGTTGGGTCATGATTCCTTTCTTCAAATTAAAAAAGGAAAAAAAAACCCTACACATATTGTATAAAACAAAATTCACCTTCCTCTGTCAGATTTAATGCTAATACAAGATGGCTATCTGTTGGGGGTAAACGTGCAGTTCCCCTGAAGGCATGAAACCTGGTATGGGCTGACTCTGCAGTGAATCATGCTTTGCGTAAATTACATGCTGACCTTGCTGTGGTTCATATTTTGCGCTAACACTGTGGAGGAGAATCAGATGTTCCCTGAGATAAGCTCTGTTCCAGGCTGAGAGCTCTGTGACCCTGACTTGTTGCCTTGGGTTTAGCTCAGACTTGGAGATGTGGCGACTTCTGCCTGAGGGGAAGGAGGGGCCAAAGGGGGATAAGAGGAGGGAAGCTCAAAAGGTTGGGAGGTAGGATGTAGAGTTAGGATAGGGATTAGGATGTAACTGCAGAGGAGTTAGTAGGCTTAGGATGTAGATTAGGTTTGGTTAGGATGTAACTGAAAAAGAAGCTGCTGAATAAAGTCTTGCAACTCTTTGACTCTCCTGGCTTGTAACTCCATTCTTGGGGTACGTGCTAGCCACGACCAGATGTACACTGAATGCTGGAAGAAGGTAAGACCCGGCCGCCCCTGACCCTAATGGTTGGATGAGCTATCAAAGGTAAATAACACAAGGTAACAGAGACTAAAATCTTATACGAGATTTAATTCCCCCTCCCTTCTCTTGCAATTCAGGTAATTTTCTAAAATTTGAAATTAACAGGGATTAAAATATAGCATACTATATTATGATGGCAAAACAACCACTTATTTAACAAGTGTTGATTCAGCACCTAATATGCACAAAATTAAAAGTTAAATGGCCTCTGTCGTTAAGGAACTTCAACCTTAGTGAGAAACATAGAAATAGCTAAAATATAAAGCAATAAGAGAGGAAAGTTATTTGAGTCATACAAACTAAAGTGTGACTGAAGTTCAGAGGAAGGTGAGATCACTTGTTGTGGGGGAGTGAGGAGATTAAGGTGTTAGGGCAGAGATCAGAACAAGTATCAGGACATCTATTACAACTATCTTCAAGGCAAATTTATGGATAAATAATATTAGAACCAAAGATGAAAAAAACTAAAAGAATCTCAGAAAAATACCTCTTTTTGTCTCTTCATTACTGTTCTAACTTGAGTTGCCTCTTCTTGAGGATGAAACAGAATCGACCTTTCATCTAACTGGGGAATTTCACTTTCAGATGATTCTAAACATTCCCAAAACAAGAAGTGGATTTGAGTTTTAAAATTCTTATGCTTTCATAATTCTAATCCATCAAATATTTGTCATTTAGCACAGTGTCTGACTTATAAAAATATATTTATATACTTATTATACATCTCACCTTTTTTCTTCCCAGATTCTGTAAGATTTTTGAATGGCTTTTCTTCTTTGAGAATTGTTCCCAACTCAATCTTGAATGTTTCACCTCCAATACTAGTAAGTTGTTCTGTTTCACCTTCAATAGCAAATAATATTGGCTATAATAACTAATCCAATATTATTACTCAAGTCTAGATGTGAACAAAGTCAAAAAAGATTCTTTAATTTTGTATAAGAGATTTAGATTTATAAAACCTAGAGATTAATCCTTTTAAAGAGGTTCCCAAACTCTGGATTATACCCTGAGATACTCTGGAGATAAGACCCTGAGACCGGAGAAGTGAAGATGAAGCAATGGATAAAATTACTAGATCTTTTTAATGGGTAGGTTTAGTATAGGATATAGATCTTTTTAATGGGTAGGTTTAGTATAGGAGATAGAGCACTGGATCTGGACACAAAGTCTTCCTCTCACATACTATGTAGTTGACATGGAACAAGTCACTTAACTTCTCTGTATCTCAGTTTCTTAAAAAATAAAAAGGGTTGGACAAGATAATCCACTTTTTAAAAAGGAGCACAGGGGTAGCTAAGTGGCACAGCGAGTAAGAGCGCTAGCCCCGGAGTCGGGAGGACCTGAGATCGGTTCCGGCCTCACACTTAACACCCACCCAAAAATAACTGGCTGTGTAACCTTGAGCAAGTTACTTAACCCCAATTGCTTTTAAAAAAAAAAAAAGAGCACAAAGTTAACATCAAAATAAACAAAAAGCAAAAATAGTAGGGTAAATTCACTGACAGTTAATCAAGTTCAGCAAATGTCAAATACGAAATATGCAAGGTATGTATCACAGACACCATTATCTGGCACAAATTCATGATACAGATCATGTGAAGATTGTGATTGTGAAGAGTTTAAACTTGAAGGTAAACAGTCTTTGTTGAAGTTGTATTTCTCAACACTGTTCATTTTGGTAACCACAATATGATAAGATGGTCCTCTTCAAAAATGATACTTTAAAAAAACCAGAAATACATTGAAAATGGTTATCGATAATCATTTGAAATTTTCAACAATTATGTTTAAATGATATTGTCTTAAATTTTTAGTTGTCTCTCATCTTCAATTGAAGAAAAACCACTTTATGATGGATAAACACATAAACAGTTGGTTTATGCAAAGAGAAATTCCACTGGAGAATTTCCTAATACAACTAATATGAGCAGGGCTATTTTAAGTAGCAAAAACCCAGGAACAAAGTAAAAACTACAAGTCAAAACCAAATTAAAACAAACAAAAGCTACCTTCTATACCTCCAATTATCAAAATGTGATCTGTGGTCCCTGGTCAAAATTATTTCATAGTAACACTTGGACATTATTTATCTTTTAAAATACTCCTCCCTTTTCCAACTACACATCTATGTTAAAGATGGATATATCCCTCCCCCCTCTACTTCATCCAAAACAACAGTTTTTAGTACAGTCTTACACATGGTAGGCTTTTCTCCTTCTGGTGGAGGAGAGCTCAGGTCCTCCTGTTCTGACTCCAGAGCTGATACTCTATCTACTGTGCCATCTAGCGCCCCCCCCCCCCAGCTCTTTTTTGATTTGACCACATTTTAACTCAATCTATCTCCTTTCAAAGTTTCCTTTTCCTCAACCAAAAGCATTCACTGAAAACTTTATATAAGGTACTGTGCTAAGCAGTAGGACTACAAGGATATAATGATCTCTATTTTTTTTTTAAGGAGGCAAGGCAGGACAATTGCGGTTAAGTGACTTGCCCAAGGTCACATGGCTAGGAAGTGTTAAGTGTCTGAGGCTGGAACTCAGGTCTTCTTGACTACAGGGCTGGTGCTCTATTCACCTAGCCACCCCACTATGACCCCTATCTTAAAAATTTACAATCTAATAGGGAGAGATAATACATGTACATAAATAACCCTAATATAATGTAGAAAGAATGCCATAGGATAGGTACAAAGAATCATAAAATATAAAGAAAAGATATTTTTGAACAGGTTAGACATAAACAAATAACACTAATCTAGAAAGAAAGTCATAAGTACAAAGTATCATGAACTATTAAGAAAAGATACTTAATAACTGATGTGGCCAAGGAGCTTCAGTTTTGTTCATTCGTAAGATGAAATATCTTAATAAGTGTTCTTTGTCTTAGAGAGGTCAAAGGAAATGATTTATGTGAAAGCACTTTAAAGTGCAAAGAACTATGCAAATGTATAACATTATTATTAATATAGACTATCTATGGAACTTAAAGCACCATCCCACCCCAGCTCATTTTTCTGGAAAATCTGCAGACTCCACCTTGCTAATCTCTAGATGGTGGTCTCCATGTGCTACCAGGTTTTGAGGACCCTTGAGGGATAGTAATTTTGTATGAACCAAATGACCAACTGAGCACATGATCTGTATTAAGATTCACAATGTAGGACAAGGGAACCAGCCAACTATGACCAGCCAAACACTGACAAATAAAAGGTTTAAAAATCAATGGGGAGGGGCGGCTAGGTAGCGCAGTGAATATTGAGCACCCGCCCTGGAGTCAAAAAGACCTGGGTTTGGATCTGGCCTCAGACACTTGACACAAAAAAATAGCCATGTGACCTTGGGCAAGTCACTTAACCCCAATTGCCCTCCAAAAAGCAAAAAAATTAATAATAAAACAAATTAATGGGAAGTGTGGGGAGTCAAATAATTTCTCTGCCAGCAATGGAGAAGGAACAAATACCATATAATTATTAAATATATTAAATACTAAAAGTATCATATCAATTAGAATCCAGCTATTTATATTCTAATCTCCTTCAATATAGGACTGACATATGGTGGGGAGGGAGAGGGGGAAGAGGGGTGAAAAACTAAAGAAAGAAGTGATTATGACTCAGAAAGCTAGTATCTTACTGAAATGAACAAAAGGTAGGAATGAAAAGGTCCATTCTAGTGCTAACTCTACCATCAATTCTATGTGACCTTGAGCAAGTTTCTGGGTACCCAGTTTTCCCTCTATAACTTGGAATAATACCTTCCTCTTAGAGTCAGTACAGATTTTGAAGTATGATAAAAATGTATGTGAAAGAATCTTAAAAGTTATAGGTGTTGGATTAACATATGATACTAGAGAACAATACCTTGTGTTGGATTAGGTATTGTTCTCTAGTATCATATGTTAATTCAACACCTATAACTTAACTTATAACTTAACATATGACACTAAAGAACAATACCTTGTTCCTGTGTATGCTCTGATTTATCCAATGGTTTTTCTTCACTGGCAATTGTTCCTGTCTCTACTGTCAATGTCTCACTTTCACCATCAGCAAAAATTTTAGGCATTTCGCTTTCATCTTCGGGAGTGTACTTATTTGCCCACTGTGATCTCTGGCTTTGGATTCTGTCTAGTAATTTTTTTAACACTAATTTTGAAGATGTATGGTGGGTCTCCTGTGCCTCTGGAACTGAGAAAAAAAAATTAAATACACAGTTGAAACCACATTTATAATCATTTGTCAGATATTGCTGCTACAAAACACTAAACTGAAAAAATTATTATTACGCCCATTGCTCTCTCTAATCCTTTTTTCACTACCTATTTATATCACAAGGTTAATATAGTAGTTTTGTGTTGTTTTTAAACAAATGCTTTATTAACTTCTGTTTTACATCATTCATTTCTGCCAGATTTTGAGTTACAATTTTTTCCCCCGTTTTTCCCCTACCAGCCCTCCCAGAATAGCAGTCCCACAAGATATCCCCTCATCCAATCTGCTCTCTCCCATATCTTCTCCCATACCCCCTTCGACTTTTCCATTAGAGGAAGGTGAATCTCTGTGCCCCAATGCCTGCACATCTTATCTCCCCATTACAAGCAAAAGAATATTAATAATAGTATTTATATATATTTGAAACATTTAATTTTTAAGACCTCAAATTTCAGATCCATTCCCTTCCTCCCTTGTCACCCATTCCCTCTGGGAAGAGCAGTAATTCAGTATGTGTTGTACATGTCTAGCTATGCAAAACATTACCACAGTAGATATATTGTACAAGGCTGCTTATAATTCCCTCCCACTCATCCCACCCCCCACCTGGTCCATTCCCTACTTGATCCTGTCCCTCTTCTATAGTGGGTACTTCCAACCTCCCCTCCCCCCAAGAATGCTTGTTTTGTTTTTTATCACTGATAATGAATTTTTCAATTTTATTACTTAACAATGTACCAAACTATTTATTCCCAAGTTGAAACCCCACTGCTAGTGCTTGATAGGGATGCAAAAAGAAAAATGAAAAGTCTCTGTTATCAAAGAACTGACATTCTTATAGACAACACGCATGTATGTCTGTTGTCATTTTCTTCTATGATGAATGCATATAGGGACATAAGTTTATAGAAGAAAAAAACCCCAAAATAAATACAAAGTAGTTTGGGCACTAGCAATTGCAAAGGAACAAGGCAACAGAAAGCCTTTGTGTAGAAGGTAGTGTCTGAGCATTACTAGCACAGAGGTCCAAAAGTACAAAGGAACAGAAACAGGATATGCAACACTGTGTATGATAAATAGCACAGCCAATATGGACAGTCCACAGAGAGAGGGAAAAGGAATAATGTATAACAAGGCTAGAGAGACAGGTTGTATCCAGGTTGTAAAGGATTTTACAAGCCAAACAGAAAGGTTTATATATCATCTTAGAGGCAATAGTAGGTAAATGACATAGTCAAACCTGAATTTTAGGAAAATCACTTTGGGGATGATAGACTGAAAGAGGCATTGATCTGAAGCAGGGACGATCAGTTTCTAAGACACCAGACAAGAAAAAATGAGAGCCAGAACTAGGATGGTATCTGTTCACGAAGGGAATTTAAGATTTAATTTAGGATTTAAGAAATGTTGCAGAAGTAGAAAAAAAGTACATGATTAGCTAAAGTATATATTAAAGTGATAATATCTTCTTTTTCATATAATCAATGCAGTTTTAAAGGACTGAATGTCAATAAAGTACTCACTTGCCTTGTGATATAACAGACCCAGAAATTAAAATTATGGTCTGGACATCTTAAAGCATTATTTCTTTAAAATGATATAACTATGCTCATTTAAAATGAGCTCCACTTCAGGGTTTCTTACGGTCTTTTTCTGTAAGAAATGGAGTTTCTTCTTCCATTCTCTCTTGGTTCTGAGTCTCAGATGTATTGTCTTGCTCCACTGAAAGTTCCAGTTCTTCATCCTGGATGAATTCAGGAACGACCGGCAAAGGCTCTGGCTCTAGTTTCAAAATCAGATCTCCTTTCACCTCTAAAAAAAGAAATGTCAGAAGTTTCTTCCAATACTATGAAAACTCACTTTTTCCAAGATTAAAGACTTCCAAAGAGCATCTTAAAAAAACAAAAACAAGTAACACCTTACATGCTGATACTCTATTTTTTTGTAAATGCCAAAAAATCTACCTTATTAACAAAACAGGCTGTTCTACTTTTTGGTTTTGGCATGTGTTTAATACACTAAAAAAAAAAAAAAAGAACATATCTTACTCATGTCTGCGTTGTACATATCTTCAAAGGCAAACTCCAGTTCCCTCTGCCAGTCCTCTTGAATTGCCATGCGTTTGTACGGCAGCTCAACCACCTGTGGTGGCATCTGGGCCACATTCTGCCTCCTACGAGCCAGGTCCTCTTGCTGCAGCTGTTCCAACTCTTTCATGATTTTCTCTCGGCTCTACAAATAAAGAGCAAACTAATTAGGATTAATTTACTTTAAAAATTAATAGTAAGGTCTTTCACTTTACCCGTCTTTAGGGTTCACTGCTAATGTAAAATCTACATCTATACTGAGGTCTCACTAACTGCTTTTCTTTAGTATATTTTGGTTCCCTGTAACTGACTCACTCTCAGTATGAGTGAAATAAAACCTCGGCTATTCAGATATCTTGGTTAAGAAGTGATTCTGGATGGCTAAAATTACTAAATAGCCAAGCACTTAAAGTTTAAGTTGCAAAACTTTTTATTTTTATATGGAAATCTTTGCAACTTTTATTTACTCCCTGGCTTTCTTTCATTTCACTGGAGCAGGAAGCTCCTGATAAGGAACTCCCTTTACAAATGCCAATAAATACCATCTTTGCAATATACAGATGCCTCAGGCACTAGGGTAGTTATAAGCCATTGTTAGTTGATCAACATTAATTATTTTCCCCTTCTTAAATGGAATATGCTAAATATAATATAACCTTTGAACTTTTCCTAATGACATATTCAAAATGCTGAACATGCAAGATCATACTATGCTATACTTCACTAATGACCTCATGGCCTTAAGAGCTTTTTGACCTTATATGAACTGCTTCCCAAATGCTATTCTATTTGAGTTTTGGCATTTTTGTCTATTAAGGGCCAAAGGAGATAAATGTATAAGAAAACACTCTGTAAACTAGAGAGCATTTCATAATCTATTAAAAATTATATAAATGTAATTAGTTACTTTCTACGGTGCATATTCCCCTCTATTACAATAAGTGGTTACTTTTCAGTTTAAGTGTGCCTGCCCAGAACATCTTCAATTTCTATTCTAATTTGCTATTTCTAATTTATTGTGCCCAAGAAACAAGGTAACTAAGCTAATTACAATTATGTGATACTTTTTCTTTTCTTTTCTTTTCTTTTTTTTTAAGCAATTGGGGTTAAGTAACTTGCTCAGGGTTACACGGCTAGTCATTATTTATGCGTGGGTGCTCATTTTCTGAGGCCGGATCTGATCTCGGGTCATCCAAACTCCGAGGCCGGCGCTCTTACTCACTGCGCCACCTAGCCGCCCCTTTAGGGCAATTGGGGTTAAGTAACTTGCCCAAGGTTACACGGCTAGGTTTTTTTTGTTCGTATGGATTAAGTGTCAGAGGCCGGCTCTGAACTCAGGGCCTTCTGATTCCAAGGCCGGCGCTCTATTCACTGCGCCACCTAGCCGCCCCTGTGATACTTTTTCTGAATGATGACAAGAAATTTAGTATATGAACATTCTCTTTCTCTGTATATGTGTGTATGTATGTATACATATTCTCTCTCTCTCTCTCTCTCATTGAGCTGCACAAAACAGCTTTGCTTACTACTTAGTTCCCAATTAAGCTCTGGGTAATGAAGTCATTAATCAGAATAGGTAAAGCATTGTTGTAGTTAGTTGTTTTGCCACTGACCCACTGAAACATTACTAATGAATATATTTGCCAGGTATACCTAAACACAAAGGACAATATTTTACCAACTAGGCTATTGTGGGAAGAAATCATTATGGCACTGTAGGAAAACCATAAATTTTGAAGAACATAGCACCAAAATAATTCTGTGTGATCTTCTCTTCCTTGCATTACTAAATTTTTTCAGAGTTACTAGGGTCCTCAGTGACTATCAAATATAACCTGATATGAAAGAAGAACCCCCTCTCTACTGAACATGTAGTCACCTAGCCTGCATCCCTAAACACCTCCATTGAGGGAGAACCCACCATCTTTACTTTTGGATAGCTCTAAGTATTAGGAAGTTTCCTCTGACATTAAGACTAAATTTACCTCTCTGCAATTTCATAAACTGGCCAGGGAGGGAAGAAAAATGGAGGAGAATTTAGATTGTCTTTTCCCACAGAAATATTATAAATGATGGCTAGCTCACAAAAATCTAATAAGCCCACAATACTTGAAGTATACTACTAACTATATCACCATTAATAACAATATTGGATGAGAAAATATGGATAAAATTTCAACCTGATATGCCAGATACAGATTTTAC
Organism: Gymnobelideus leadbeateri; assembly: GCA_011680675.1. Taxonomy (NCBI): domain Eukaryota; kingdom Metazoa; phylum Chordata; class Mammalia; order Diprotodontia; family Petauridae; genus Gymnobelideus; species Gymnobelideus leadbeateri. The sequence continues at coordinate 76,104 of WOXC01007921.1, read as the reverse complement.
CCTACCTATAGCCCTGATAGGCAACTAGGTGATACAGTGAGTAGAGTGCTGGGCCTCTAGTGAGGAAGACTCATCTTCTCTCAGACACCTACTAGCTGTGTGACCCTGGACAAGTCACTTAACCCCGTTTGCCTCAGTTTCCTCATCTGTAAAATGAGCTGGAGAAGGAAATGGCAAACTACTTCAATAAAACCCCAAATGGAGTCATGAAGATTTGAACACGATTGAAAACCACTGAACAACAGTTAACAGCCCTGACATCACTGACTTTCCTTATTCTAAACTACTGGAGATGGCTTCTGAAGCCTGAAGCAAGGGATTAGCTTCTGAATAAGATAATTTGGGTTTCTGAGGTGAGAAGTTGCTGGAACAGGGGCTGAGTAGTAAAGAGAGAGATAGAAATTTGGGGGATAGTAAGTAACTTGTCTGGGGTAGAGGAAGGGATTTCCAGTGACAAAGGTGGGCAAAGTTCTTATAATACTCAACTGGGTTAGCAATTCATATACAAGGGACATATAAAAATTAGGAGCTATATAAATAATAAAATGCTTTTCTAAAATACTGAAGATTATTAAATAAAACACTACTTTGTGGGTTTTTTTATATTTTGTTATTGTAGGGAACTTTTCTTTCAATTCTTTTAATTAGCTAAAACTCAACTTCTCTAGTAAAACAATATTAAAAAGGAAATAACTTTGATGTTAATCCAACTACTTGTTCACAAATGACTTTAGTATTCTGATTCAAATGAATGGATATAGTGGACAGAGAAAGGTAAGAGTCTATTTTAAATGGTATTTCATTAATTCATAAAAAGATTTAGAAGAGACAGTAGTTATCTACATTCTGTGATTACTACTAAGTTCCAGGAATAACATAAATCATTCTATTATAATATAACAAAACTAAATATTAAAGGAAAAGGCAAGATTCAGTCAAGAATAAAAAATAAATTTCCCAAAATTACGCATTAAAACTAGGCACTCCCTCAATGGAGGCCTTCAAGAAAAGGTTAGATTGGGGCAGCTAGGTGGTGTAGTGAATAGAGCACCAGGAGTGCTGGAGTCAGGAAGACCTAAGTTCAAATCTGGCCTCAGACACTTAACACTTACTAGCTATATGACCTTGGGCAAATCACTTAACCCCAACTACCCTGCCTTCCCTCCCCTCCAAAAAAACAAACAAAAAACACCAAAACCAACAAAAGGCTAGATAATTATTCTACCTATTGGAAAATGAAATCTTTTCCAGTTAAGATTTGTTGGCCACTCAATTCCAACTCTGCAATTTTGCAGAGGTTTAATAAAAAATTTTAAACATCCCAAAGTATAAAAAAACTATTTCCAAAGAAAAATGCCTAAAACTCATATGCACATTATTAAAAATTTTAATCTATAAAACAGACTGCCAACAATATTCATTTTTTCTAAGTCTGTAATCTCAACAATCAGCACTCACATAATACCATATTAGCAAGGAAATTTTTCTAAATCCTCTAAATTTCTAAAACTAGTTTTCACATTTCTAATACTACTTACAAAAATATCTTTGGATATTGTCAGATAAGTGAGAGAAGAATACAAATGTAATAAAAAGAATTAGTTCTTTGGTGTTAAACCCTAACAGTGAAAAAACAGTGCTTAAAAATTTTTTTTTCTTCATGAGATTTTTTTGGTCTGTATGATAGAAATTTAACTTTTTGATATAGTCACCATTAATAAATATGGAGTGCCAGAGGAAAATAAAAATGGACTATTCAAATTGTAATCAGAAGAGGTAAAAATAGAAACTACATTACTGTAACACATTCCCTTAATTTCAACCCATTCAATCCATTTATTTAGTTAATTTCAATCCATTTTGCTATGCCAAGCATTTCTATTCTATTTTGGTATTCACATTTATCACTAGGAAAACATAATTGTGTTCTGCTTACTTTAGTCAAATGGAGCTTTCTCATGGCATGAACTCCTCGTATGTGAGCTTTTTCAAGCTGTTCTCTCCTTTCTTGTATTGCTTCTCTCTGTAGTTCTTCCAACCTCTTTGTTTCCTCTTCAGCAGCCAAATGAGGATCTGGCTAGCAATCAATAATATTTTATACAAAACATGCACACACATACAAGATTAATGTTTTTCTTTTAATTACTATAAAATCAGGGGGGGAAATGATCAGATATGTGTATTAAGAGCACACGATTGCAAAAAAAAAAAAAGCTCTTTTGATAAAGCATAAATGTTACAAAGCACAAATAACACACTTGGGTACCTTAAAAACCTCAAATAAAATATAAACAGAAACTCTACATTTAGAAAGTTTCCTATCATATTAGTGTAACAGACTAATGTGCCCATTGATCTTTGGAAATAAACAAGAATCTTTAGAAAAGTCTGTTTAAGATTTTGATAATTCCATTTTATTTTATTTCAATGGCTATACAATGTCAGAAAATATTTAGTTTAAAAACCTCAGCTGTTTGAATTATTCAAGTTCTGTAAAATAAGGATACATTTAGAACTAAAAAGAAAAAATAGTCTTCCATCAATCAATAGGTATTTACCACTAAGATAAAATAAATGATTCTAGGGTACTATAAGTAAATAATAAGTAGATCACCTGCTGTACTTCCATCTCTCTCTCCACAGTTGGTTCAAAATTGTAAGTAGAACAGGTTGTAGTGGTAGTAGTACTAGTAATCTTAGAAATTTGCTTCAGCTGAAGGTTCTGAAAATTTGAACACAAGAAAAAATGGATCAAAGGCATTATTTTCTACTTAAAATTAGTGGTATAGACAAAAATAGTTTTGCATTTTAATAAGTTACATTTTAGCCCAAGAGAAGTGAAAATCAGTGTGTCTATCTAAAACATTTGTCACATAGGAGAATAAACTTAAAGGTTAGAAATAGGATTTTTAAAAAATTCTCTAGTATCACCAATATTTTACAGGAGATCTAAATAAAAACAAAGACTCTCATGTCATTTCCATTCACTTTTAAGCATATAAATACTTCAACTTAGATGTTCAGCAATCCAACAAAGTAGGAAGAACACTACATTTGGAGTCAGATGACCAAGGTCTACTATTTATTTAAATGTGTGACCACAGGCAAGTAAATTCTCCCTCTAGGTATCAGTTTTCTCATCTGTACAATGAAGGAGTTGGTCTAGATGACTTCTAATATCCCTTTTAGCTCTTAATCTATAACCCTAAGACATATCATTTAGTTTAAAAAAAAAAAAAGGTTCATTATTTTATTGGTTATGCACCTCACATTACCAGTTACAAAGACTCAAGATACAAAAACTTCTCTTAAAATAAATTCATAAGGGGCAGCTAGGTGGCGCAGTGAACAGAGCACAGGCTCTGGAGTCAGGAGGACCTAAGTTCAAATACGGCCTCATAAAACTAGCCATGTGACCTTGGGCAAGTCACTTAACCACAATTGCCCTCCAAAATGCAAAAAAAAAAAAAAAAAATAATAATAATAATAAAATAAAATTCATAAGAACACCACTGAACACACAATTATGTACCTAAACAGGAAGAGAAAGCTGAACAGAATAAATGTACTGCATTGACACATATGAAACTCCGTCAACATAACTTACTCTCAAAGTTTTAAGATCTAAGATGAATTCTGGGACAGCGGCAAGTAGCCATGTTGTTCTAATTGCATAACATTACCCTAAAATAGGGTAGAAAACAATGAGATATGTTTTCTATAGTTCCATATGTTGTATAGGATAGTTAGAACCATGATGTCCTTACTATACAATTATAAAGCATATTTTAAAATATTTTTCCAATAACTATAACCCATGAATGCTCAATAAGGTTATTTCAATTTTAAAATTTAGTAATATTAGAAGCCAAAGTAATCATTTATTGGAGACTATACAAAAGTAGTAAATCACTCACCTGCTCTAAATTCTTCTCACTTATGACACTTGGGTCAAGATGATGGTAAGTAGGAGGATTACTAACAGTGTTGGTCTTTAATGTAGAAATTCCCTTTACTTGAACATTCTGAAAAATTAAACAAAAATAATTTGTTGAGGCAAACATGATTATTTTTCATTAAAATGGAGAAAAAAGTTTTGCATTTTAACAGGTGACCACATGGTCCAAAAAACCCGAATATCTGGCTATCCATTTAAAAATTGTTCCTAAGAAAAATGTAGAGCTTTGTGAATTACAATGCTATTTTTATTTTTAAAAATTCACTATACAGTACTTTTTCTAGGAGATTTAAAAGAGGACAATGGCATCATATAGAAGACAGGAAAAAGCAGTGGATCTGACGCTAGACTGTGGATCTTAATCTTAGCTCGACCACTTACTCCCTGTTTGACCCTGGGCAAATCCCTTACCATATTACTTACTATGTCTGAGTTTCATTTTTTGTATTTGTAAAATGAAGTTATAAATCTATGTACACATGATAAATTTATTTTGATGCATTTTTAGAAGACAGTTTAGTATAGTAGCAAGAGACAAGCTTGGAATAGGCAGACTCAAGAATCTAAAACCTGACTGCTACTTAAACCATGTTGGTCATGGTCAAATCACTTCCCCTCTTTAACCCATCTAATAAAATGAAGGAGTTGGACCAGATGATTCACGAAATTCCCTTTTAAATCAAAATAAATATAATATCCATTTAAATCAATAGCACACAAAAGTGCTCAGATTACCTGCCATTCAAATTAAAATTACAAAAAGCCCCTCTTATTCCATCCCCATTCACTTAGTATTGAAAAACAGTATGTCATAATGCGTAGAGCAGGCCCTGTAGTCAGACACACCTGGGTTCAAGTACTACCTTTGACACACCTCTCTGCCAACTAACAACCTCTCAGTGCTCCAAAAACTCAATAATAGATGTATGCCAATGAAATATCACAAGTTCAGTCCCATAACTAAAAAAATAAACAGAACATGCACTGCTACATGTATAAGAAAAGAAATGAGAACAGAAAGTTTACAATAATTTAAAAAAGGAAATATATCACAAAACACTGAAATTGCCAGTCTCACTCCATTTTAAGCGTGTAAAGATCTGTGCTAAGTCCCACCATGCTGTCCTAGTTTTACAAAGTAACAGCCCCCAAACAAGGGCAGAGCAAAATTATAGTTTGTGCCTTCTAGATTTCTATATTTCATCCTAAGGAAAGTTCAGGGCCACTGTGTGATGCTGTGCAAATCCAAAGTTTAATTTTCAAGATTTTTCTAATGGCTAATACTTTTCAGTATTTGCTATGGTTATTTTAGCTTTGAAATCTAAAAATATTAAACATCCTTCTCTTTACTCACACTTGGGTCAAGATGATGAAAAGTAGAAGAGCTACTGATCTTTACTGTAGAAATTCTCTTTATTTGAAGATTCTAAAAAAACGAAATATAACAACAAACTGCTAAGCCAAAAGCATTATTTACCATTTAAAGCTAAATGGAATAGAAAGAAATAAATAATTTTGCATTCTAGTTATGCTACCAGGTAGCTCAGGAAGAGAGAAATATTTATTTCAGAGAGAAATGTCTTAAAACTTTGTGAATGACAACAGTATTCTAACAAGCAATTTAGTACTTCATACAGGGTCTAATTAATACCTGTTTAGTATCCTCTGGTGTCCATTAATTATTATCTAACAATTATAATATCTCCCAATTATATCTGTTTATTCTTGTTTCACCTGCTATTATTTAATAAAAAGGGCACTCTTTTACATATTATCTCTACTATGTAATAGATTATTACGTAATCTATTACATAGTAGAGAACTGGATTCAGATTTTAAAAGCCTCACTATCATGATTAATATGAAGAACACATAGTATCCTCTATGCTCATAATGTAGTGGAAAAAGAGCACTCAAGGCTGAAGCCTATTTGTCACTGTCATCTTGAACAAGTCACGTGACCTGTGAGCCCTCAGTTGCCTTCTGTAAAATGGAGTTAATCTTGCCTACCCCACAGAATAGTTTAAGGATCAAATAAGAAAACATGCTCATCACCTCCAAGATGGAGTTCATTATCTTTCCCTTATATCTGCCCTTTCACCAGGTTCAAAATTGATCTCTGACTGCTCCTTTCCTATCTAATCATCAACCACAGAAAGAAAGAGTAAAGGATGTTTAGAAGATGAGAAAGAACAAAGATTTGAGCAGAAGAAGGAAGAGAAAAAGGAAGAGGTAATTGAAGAGTCAGAGGGGAACCTAGTTCTGTTTCAGGAGGTTGAGGGTAAAAGTCGGAGGAAAAAGGGAAGAATCCCAATGAACACTCAAAGCTAAGCAACAAATACATAAGCCTTTTCTCCAAGAGGTACAAACTGGATTGTCTAAGAAATAAAGACGATAACCCACAGGTTCTCAGATTACAGACAGAGAGCTTGAAAAATCCTTAGGGGTTACCAAGTCCAACACCCTCCTTTTATATAGCTTAGGAAATTAAGGCCAACAAAAATCAAGTGACTTGCCCAAGATCACATACCCAGCTAAGGGCTAATAAAGCCAGAATGTGCTTTCAGGTTCTCTACCTGCAAAGCTGGCACTCTTCCCACTATTCCAAGTTGCCTCCAGGGAAGGGATGCCAGGTGAGAAGATATTCTACAGTAAGAATCAGAGGAAGGAATTAAAAGCATCCCAGATTTCTGACTAGTACAGAGGAAATTACTTGACCTGATATCTAAAAGTGAGAATGTGACAATGAATACCTCATCAGTATGAATGTTCAATTCTCGGAGGATGGTATGAATAGATCATAAGCCATAAAGTCACTGAGAAAACAGGAGAATGAACTGGAGGTCAGGAAATAGCAACAATAGGGATTAGGGAGAGAGGGTGTTATAATAAAAATGCATAGATGTTTAAAAAAAAAAAAGGTACTGAGATGAGGGAGAAGAAAAGTCTGGAAGTAGTAAGGTAGAACAAGGAATATTACTATTCTTCTCCTGGCTCTATGGGTCAGGTGAAATAGGAGAAGCAGCAGCCTGTAGTGGAGAGAATTACAAGTGATGTGGTATTTTTAGGGGTCAGCCAGGTTTTGGATAAGATGAGTAGGTGGAATAAATTTTGGTTTCATTACCCAAAGTTAAGCTATTAATGGTCATAACCACATGAAATGAACTCCAGAAGCTCCTATTTGTAAAGAACAGTGTCCTGAGGGCTATAGGGACATCATAGTAAAATCCATAGCCACTCAAACAAGATTGGCCTAGTAATTATTCATATAGGAAAAACAAAATGCATAAAGAATGCACATCACTCATTATGAAGTTGAATGGTAGCTCTTTTTAGTCCATCAATGTATATATATTGTATAGAAACAAAAAGTACTAGTTCCAATACGGAATAGGTTGGATAATATTTAAGAAATTGTGTAGCATTTTCAATGATCCTAAGTTTCTTCCTGATGTCAAAACCTTATCTTTAATACCAATTATTCTTTTCATTATTTTGTGCAGCTGAGAATCATAAGAACAATATCTTAGAATAATCAATATTTCAGTTTGACAAGGCAACAAAAAGACATATAGTAGGTGCAACCAGACAATAGCATGCTACAATGATTTACACACCAAAGATGGCATAAAAGACACTAAGAACACATATTTACTGGAAAAGGAAGTGGGTCAAAATGATAACAACAATAATAGCTAACATTTACATTGTGCTTTCTTTGTGCCAGGTACTGTGCTAAGCCCTTTACAATTATCTCATATGATCCTCACAACAACTCTAAGGACAGGAAAGGGGGAGGGGAGAAGAGGTGTTATTACCACCATTTTACAGATAAGGAAACTGAGGCAGATAAGTGACTTGCCCAGGGTCATAGAAGTTTTAGTATCTAAGACCAAATTTGAACTCAGCTCTTCCTGATTCCAGGCCCAATACAACCTAGCATGTATCAAAAGCAAGAGATAACAGATAAATGGCATGACTGTTACAATAGAATGCATAAACCATTAAAAGATCTCAAGTAAAGATGAGCAATAGTTCTATAACTATGGTCTTAGAGAACTGCTGAGGACAGTAAAAATTTCTAGATTTATGGAAGGACACAGATATGAATGAAAGATCGAAAAGGCAAGGACAAACTGCAATCAACTGGTAGAGAGAATCTTACATTAATGAGATCACAAACAAATCACAGGGAGTATTAGCACAATTATTTTACAAACTAAGTTTGCTTTTCTAATTTTAAAACTATTAAACATAAATATACTTTCATGTAGTAAAAAATGTCTGTGTGCACATGCACTTTAAAAAATTAAAAACAGATCATATACATACTGCTTTTAATCTGAAAAGATAGTTTAAAAAAATTGGGAGATCCGGCCTCAGACACTTAACACAAAACTAGCCATGTGACCTTGGGCAAGTCACTTAACCCCAATTGCCCTCCAAAAAGAAAAAAAAAATTGGGAGATTAAAATTAAAGGTATTTTTATTTAGAGGTACCTAGGGGCAGAGTAGATAGATAGCTAGGCCTAGAGCCATGTAGACCTAAGTTCAAATTTCAAACTTAGCCTTACAAGTTATGTGACCTCAGGTAGGTCACAACTTCTGTCTGACTCGGTCTCCTCAGCTGTAAAGCAAGGACAAATAATTACAACTCCCTCCTAGAGCTGTTGTACAGCATTAAATGAGATAGTATTTAAGTGCTTTTAACAGGGTGTGGCACATAGTTGGCACTATATAAATGTGTTTTCCCTTTCCCTTCCCCTCAATATTTAGCTAACCCTACCTACATTTGTAACATAAAATATTTACAGAAGGCCATTCTCTATGTAAAACTGAGTATCATCAGCTCAAAGAGCAGAGGAGAGAGAAGGAAGAACTAAGTCAAACCAAACAAAGGAAAAAAGCAGAAAGAAGAAAAGACTTAACAGCAAAAGAATGCTTTTATTGAGTATGTGGCAAAATGTCTCTAAAGGCAATCTGAAAAAGAAATTCCAAAAAATAATTTAAACAATGATAGTATCACACAAATAAAAAGTTTTAGCTTCCCAATGGGATTATCTGAAGAAGAGCAATCAAACAAACCAAAATTTGTATTGTTTATTATAAAGTTATAATACATTAGCACCTTTTTGTCATATGCAGCTTTAATGCTTAAAAACAGGTAACCAAGGAAAGAACATTGCTTTATAAGATTGTAACTGACATATTAAGGGCAAAGTGTAGAGGATAAAACGGACACTTGTGAGAACATAAACTGAGAAAAATTCTTTTCTGGATACCTAAATACAAATACAAACACAAACATTATAAAGGATCGTAAGTTTTAAAAAATGTACTGCAGATGAAGGCTAGTTTACATATTTTGAAGGCAACTATGTCTTACAGAACATTAGGCTTCAAAATGAAGGAGATTAGCTCAGAAAACTCTAGGAAATAGTTGAGAATGGGCAAGAAGCAGTTGACAGACATCAAAAACATGGAGTCCTAAGTCTGATTAAAAAAACTTCTCAAAAACTTCACTAAAGAAACTCTACTGAAGTGTATGACTATAAAAATAGAGTCTATTTATTTTCTAATTTGTTAGAATATTTTATTATTTTGTTATTATTATGTTAGAATATTATTTATTATTATTTCCTAATTCATTAGAATAAAAACAAGTAGGAATTACTATACTGTTATATATGGTATCAAATTAAATATAACTATGTGAGTGGTTACTGTGTTGCATCATTTAATTTATTCACATACATTCAAGAAAGCTATATATTATATGTCTTTTTAGTTTATTAAATATGGTTTTTGTTGTTATTTCTAAAAAATGGTAGGTATCGGGTCTTCAGGCAGGAGTACTGCCCCTATACCACTACTGGAGGGAAAATCAAATAATTTACATAGTTTGTACTTACTGTGCCTTTTCCAGGAAGGTAGCATGTCTTAAGTGTGAGAACTGCCTATAAATAGAAAAATCCAGCAATAAAGTCTTTGAAACATACAAAAACTTTACTACATGATCACAAAAATAAGAAAACATTTTAAATATAGAGGATAACATCTAACCATTTCTTTTTCTATTCTATTACCAGAGAAATAACTATCATAAAGCTACCTATTAGGTTATCATGTGGTCATTACTAAACTTTAGCTAATGTGCCCATGCACCCATATATACATGGTTAGGGAGTATGACTCCTCTAGTTAATACATTAACAAAGCTTTAAATTGGATGAGATAACATGCAAAAGAGTGAACTGCACAATATAAATAAATAAGGCAAACATACATAAATATATAAGGTAACAGATTTTTCTTACTTGATCCAGCAATCTACTGGGACCCAGCAGCATCTCTAAATCCTTACTATGTACAACAACCAACATAAGGTACTATAAACAAAAGACTATCAGAATTTTCTGGCTTTTACTATATAGACTTAGTACAGCTGGAACAATCTCCTTCCTAGACAAACTGCCAAGAAGTTTTGGCGTAAACTAGACAACAGCCTTGGAAATCTTTAAGGGGTTCTGTTGTTCTACTCCTATATTTGGGCTAAATGCATAAAGAAGAAACCTGACTACTCTCAATTAATCTTTGCAGTATAAGTAGTTCTCTAGCAGAAAAATTTAAATATGGCTTTATTTTGGGGGGTGGGGTGGGGAAGGGGGGGGCCCAGACTTGTGATTTCATTGGTGTATAGAATAAATGAGTACTCTATACCTAGGCAGACCAGCAGCTGTTCTGCAACTACCATCTTAAGGGCCAGAAAAGGGCAACAGATATCCCAAAGACCCAACAAAATAAAAGAATAATCAATCAAATCAAAAAACATTTATTAAGCGCCTACTATGTACCAGCCACTATGTAAGTGCTAGGGATACAAAAAGGGGCAATAGACAGTCTCTGATCTCAAGAAACTCACAATCTAACATTCAATTAAGAAAACAAGTACACATGACAAAGAGAAATACCCTACATGATCCAGAGGCCTCCTTTACCATTTCCCCCTCACTAGACACAGATACACCTCTAGTCATATTACAACACAAAATACAGTGACTCTGGGAGTCAGAGGACCCAAGTTTATATCCTGCCTTCAGCCCTCCCTCTTCTCTCCCAACATGGCTAATATGTGAAAATTTGTTTTGCATGACATTTATATGTAATGGGTATTGTATTTCTTGCCTTTTCAATGAGCGGGGGAAGGGGCTGAAGGGAGGAAGAGGATTTGGATCTGAAAATTTTAAAAAGGGGGAGGGTAGAAGAGAGGAAACGGGTCCAGAATATTCAGAGCTAATCGATCTTGTGTCAAATCATTAGATTGCGAGCTACTTGTGGGCAAGAAATGTCTTTTGCTCCTTTTGTATTTCTAGTGCTTGGTACAGCACCTGGAACATGGTAGGCAACTAATAAATGTTTACTGAGTGAATGAAACCAAAATTACTAAAAATTTACATCTAAAGGTGCATATAGCAAAAAACAGCTGTCTACTCTCATTAACATTCTAAGAAAGCCAATACTCCTTCATAATAATCTTTTGTCAGTTTTACCTTTACCTTTTTGTTGTTTTCATCTCCACAATATCCTAAGAGAAAAATGCAACAATGACAGTTTAGTTTTTTTTTAAACCATTTCAAAATCACTCACCTCAAAAGGATTTGGAGGAGGAGGTGGCAGACTTGCAATTTTTGCAGCTCTTTCTTTTTCCTCAAGTAGTACTTTCTTACGAGTTTCTACATACCTTGAATGAAATGACAGGCTGTAAATGAATGTTCAAATAATTTCCCAACCTATACCCTTCCACCAACCCCTCCGGGTCTGGGACCTGAGATTTCATCAGTGTAAGGAACTTCCAGTAGGGAAAATTCCCTCTTCTGATGCAAATAATCAATCTGTTTCTAAGTTAAGAGTTAGCTGCCTGGGACAGATGAGAGATTAAATGACTTGCCCAGGTTCATACAGTTCATATATTGCAGAGGCAGGACTTGAACTTTGGCCTACATGACTCTGATCTCCCCTCTATGCACAATACCATTTTGTGTATCAGTTCAAATAATGCAGTGGTTTAATCTTTTACATCAGATAACATATTTAACAGAAACAAAGGCTCTCAAGGGGCTTCTAATCTAATTCCTTATGCCATAGTGCCTGAAACAACACATCTAGACATAGTACGTCTCCAAATTTTTCTATAAAACATTTTGATCCCTGATGTCTTAGCACCTCACATCTGGACTGCATTTTATGGCAAACACTGAGTATACACATTTATTATATAATTTGATCTTTATAACGCTATGAGGTAGTCAAGGTAGATCTTTTTATCTTAATAGACCAAGGAACTTAGCTAAAGAGAGTATCGGCCTACCCCAAAGTCAATTGAGTGGCAGACAACAGTGCCAGGACTGGAACCCAGGTTTTCAGAATTCAGACTAGAAAGAACCAAGGTTGTCCAGCACTCTTTCCAAAATAGTACATTCAATTAAGTTCAAAATATCAAATATTAGAATACTGGCTGGGAAGAAAACAAAGTTATAATCAGCAAACATGGAAAAAAAAAGGACTTAAATTATTAATATACACACAAATATTCATATGTTCATACATTAAAATATGTATTAGTTATAAGAAACTGTAACTTGATTACTCCACAGTGTAATATAGTTACCAAAAACCCTGTGATCTTAGAGAGTAAGTGTACTATCCAAATTTAAAGAAGGTAATAATAGTTCTCTTACTTTAATATCAGACCACACCTGGAACATCTGGTTCAATTTCAGACAACTCATTGTAAAAGAGATATTCACAGACAAGGCTGTGTCTTGTGGTGTGTGTGGTATGTGGTAGGATGATGTCAGAAACTAAGAAATTTAGCCTCAAAAATAAAGTAAAATAAAACAAACTTGGGGAAAACACAACAGCTTTCTATGAAAGGCATGAAGAAACGAGACTCTGAGTTCTATGTGGTTCCAAAGGATAAGTGAGAATTGACAGGGAGTTAGATATACATGAAAATAATTCTTAGCTCAATAAGTGAGGTTTTTAAAATGGCATTATTTTTCTTTTTATTTAAATGTACATTTCAATACAAGAGTGAATTTTTTAATTTCAGCAGATCTATGATCTCATCCATGCAAGTTTCCGCCAAAGGCAGAGAAATCACAACCTATCCAGACCTCCCATCTTGAGAATTTAATCTATATGCAACAACAAATTCTTAATCCTCAAACTGAAAGCCTTTTCTAGGCATTTTAATTTTACAGGGTGCCAGTGAGCACTTGGGCTATTCATTACTCACTCTGGAGCTATGACCAGCTCAGCTCCTTTTCTGGTCATCCGGTTCCCAAATAATTGTAATTTTACTACTTATTACCAGATTATTGCTGCTAGAGTACTAAAGCCTACTCACACGTACCTTCCATCTCCTCATTTCCCTTTGTGTCACCTGCAATTCTGATTCTTTGGAGACTGTAATAAATTACAGTGCAATTTTATGATTTCAATTTAATCCAATGCCCTTTCTCCTTCATAATCAATTACAAGCTCAGATTCTTGTCTATGTTCAGCATTGGTCCTATGTGTGGAGACTGGCCATCGGGCTTTCTATCCAACTACACATTATAATTTAGACAATAGATATTCATTTGTTCTTTCCCATTCTATCAGGTTACTCTTCTGAGTGATTTTGGATGTCATGTAGGAGACTCTAACATTCTATGGATTAGTGTAATCAACACAAAGTTATCATCACCCAAAGGCAATTGTCTTCCATCTGGATGATGCCTAGATCTCTGACAGTGGCAAACATACTGAGCTAGCCCAAATAGTCCCTGCTTTAAATCTCATCTGGGATTAAAGACCAGAGGGCCCAAGTTATCTTTGTTGTTAACCTAACACTAAAGAATCTTACATGGTCCTAACATACACATAACCTAGGGAGCCTTGAAGACTGTATTTTACTCCATCAGATTAGATATTATGGTTTTAGGTGTATGTTTTTAAACAACAACAACAAAAAATAAGCCCAGTAGTATACTGTATTCTTTGTAACTTTCAGATAATTATGTGACTATGAAAATAAGGTTTACTATAGAGAATCATTTTAAAAAAAACTTTACTATTGCCTTCTCCTATTTTCATCAAGAATATCCTCGATGTGTATAGATTTTTTAAAGAATGATTTTAAAGGTCTTTCTAGTTCTTCATGTTCTCATGATCACCTTTTTAAATAATAATAACATCTGTGTTATTTTTCCTAGTCATTTAATAGGAGAGGAAGAAATTCCTAATAAAGATCATCACTTAAAAATTGGAATGAGCTTTGTCTTAAGAATGAACTCTTAGGTGATATAAAAAAGCCCACTATCAATAACATTAAAAGAAAGAAAGAAAGAAAGAAAGAAAGAAAGAAAGAAAGAAAGAAAGAAAGAAAGAAAGAAAGAAAGAAAGAAAGAAAGAAAGAAAGAAAGAATGAATGACTGACACTCAATGTATGTGTTAAAACAGCCTAGATGACAACTCATTGGAGATGTTGTAGAGGGGATTCACAGACCGTATGACCTTTTAATAAAGTCTTTCTTAACTATGATATTCTAGGAGTAAAAACACTGATTGACAAAGATATAATTAAACAGGTATGAACCTCTCTTATGAAAGCATAAAGACAAAGCACTTTGGAACTATGCCCCAAAAGTCAAGATTAAAAAAAGAGTAAAAGGATCCATGTATACAAAAACAGCAGCTATTTGTAGTGGCAAAGAATTGGAAACTAACCTAACAACTAGGGAGTGGCTGAACAAAGCATGACATGCAAATGTACTAGAATATTGCTTATCTGTAAGAAATTATAGAAAAAAACCCAAAATACGTTTGGTGAAACCTGGGAAAACATAAACTGATATAGAGTGAACATAACTGGAAAAAAATTTTGCAATAGCAACACCATAAAAACAAACAACTCAAACACTTAAGAATTGAACAATGATCAACGCAGTGATCAATTACAACTCTGGGGACTAAATATGAAGCATGCAACCCCAGCTTTGACAGAGATAGCAGACTCTACAGAATGTAGAATGAAGTACACATTTCTGGATACGCCTAATACAGGAATCTATTTTGCTTGACTATGCTCACTTGTCACAAGGATTTTAGCTTTCTTTTTTCATTGAGAAGATAAATGCCTGTTAATTGGAAAAAGTTAAAAAGAATAAATGACATTGGGTGGCCTCTTTTTTCTGTAGTTACCATTTAATACTTAATTTTGTGTTAACTTGAGTCACAATTAAGAGCATTCTTGTCATTTTTTTCTTCTACAAAAAACACAGGACATTAAAAATGCTACCTTACCATGTTTTTTGTTTCAATTGCTTTTCTTTTTCATTTTTCACTTTTTTCAAGGCTTCCTGGCCTCTTTCCTCTGCTTTTTGGTGCCTTTTCTCTCTTTGCTTTACCAAACCATCTATATCAGGAGCCTAAAATTAATTTCTTCAGGTCAATTTAAAATATCATAACGAAAGTATACATTAAGCATTACCAATGGAAGCATGTCTTATTTGAAACTAGAATAAAAACATTTTTCTCCTTTCTTGAAACATTAAAAAGTTAAGTTAATAATGACAATATGCAGAGTAATAAAAACTACTATACTCAACTTTTTAAAATTACTTATTTAATAGTCATATTCTTTTAAAATATTTCCTTCCTACCTACAGTAACTAATAGAGAACTATCTCCTTTATAATCAATTTCCTTGTTCTTTATGACTTGTGAGGCCCACAAAACATCATTCTCCCATCATAATTCAAAAAGAAACAACGAATTCTGATCTGAAGTCAAATGAAGGCTCAAGTAAATGAGACTCATACAAATTTGTACATTCCTAAAGCCAACATATTAAGTAACAGGTAAGGCAAATTTCTTGTTTTCAATATATTCTGTTTGGGTTAAATTCAAGTATATATGACTACTTAGTGAAAGAGTAAATAGTAGTAAGATTGGGAGTCACTGTAGATATGTAGGGGGCCAGCAAAAGGCTTTTTAAAAAAGCTGTTAAGTCAGCAACATTTATGTTTAGAGACTGAGAAGTCAAAACAACCAGCTACTAATAGATAAGTATCTACAGCCCAAAAAATTGTAATGAGAAAGAGAAAAGTGTCCATTTAATGAATAAGCAACATTCTAAGCAGTAGTGTAGTCTAAAAAAATTCAATTAAGTAAACTTCAATTTTCTTAGTCATCTTGACTGAATAAGAGACTTATTTCACATTATTTAAAGCCCTTCAACAAGTAACAACCAACAAATATTTATTTTATGCCAGACACTGTGCTAGGTACTAGGGATACAGACAAAAGAAAACAGGGCAGATAGATACCCAAAGATATAAAAAAACGAACACAAAGTAATTAGTGCTTGAGCCGAGTATTGAAAGAAAAAATGGATTCTAGTAGGCAAAGGTAAAAAGAGAATAATTCTAGATATGGCAGACAGCCAGTGCAAAGGCAAAGAGATGGGAAATGAAGGGCTATTTATGAAACACAAAAAGGACAATTTGGCTGGATTACAGAAAATGGGACAGAAAGTAACTTATAACAAGGCTGGAACCAGGTGGTGAAGGGCTAAGAAAATCCAGAGACATTTATATTTGATCCTAAAGGCAACAGGAATGTAATGAAGTTTACTAAGTTGAGAAAAATGACATCATCAGTCTTATGCTTTAGGAAAATAACTTCAGTAGTGGTGAGGGAGAGTGGAATGGAATGGGGAGACATATGTAGTGAATACCCATTAGAAGGCCAATGCAGTAGTCCAGGTGAGAAGATGGAAGCCTGAATTATGGTGCTGGCAGTATGAATAGAAAAAAGGAGATTTATGTGGAGGTAGAAACAAGATTTGGCAAATGAGTGGCTATATGGAGTGAGACAATATAAGGATTGTAAAACTGGGTGACTGGAAGGATAAGGTATCCTCAACAGTAATAAAGAAACCTAGAAAACAGGCAGGGTTTAGGTGAATAGATAATGAATTTTATTTTGAATACAAAATAGTTTTGAAATGCCAAATAGATGGGTGGAGATAGGAAAATGGGTCTCAGGAAAGAAGAATTAGCTATATACAGATTTGGGTGTCATATAAAAAAGTTAAGATTAAATTTATGGAAGGTGATAAAAAAACAAATGAAAGGGTATAGAGAAAGTAGTTTTCAGGATAGAGCCTTGGGGCACACCCATAAATGAAGCATTATTTGATGAACCAGCAAAGGAAACAGAGGAGCTGTCAGGAAGACAGGTGGAGATGGAGAAAGAATAGTATCAAGAAAGCCCAGAGAGAGTATAGAGGAGAGAATGACTGACAATGTCACATATACAGTAGAGGGTTTGTAAAGGTTAAGAATTGAAAACAGGCCATTCGACTCAGCAATTAAGAGATCACTGGTCACTCTGGAGAGAACAGTTTCAGTTAATAGCTGAACAGAAAGCCAGATAGCAGAGTTGAGAAGCCAAGTACAGACAAATAATGGACCTTTTTCTAGGAGTCTGCCTATGAAAGTGACAAAAAGTGTTGGACAACAGCTTGGGGGGGAAGGCAGGATGTAATGAGGGCCTTTTAAGGATAAGGGATCAAGAGGATACAGAAAGGACAATCTGCTGTAGAACAGAAAAGTGGATGGGCTCAAGAGTACATACAGAGGTGTTGGTTTTGGTGAGAATAACAGTCACCAATATGTGCACAGTTCTTAGAAGACATTTGGTATGCTATCTAAATAAATACTTCTGCCACATAACAATTTTATACTTTATTAGTAAAGAGAATTTTAATTTGTCACACTGAACATGTCTGAGATATAGGATTACTGAAAGCATATAATTATTCAGGCTGACCAACTGGAAATTAAATTCCCCACACTATTTAAAAAATCTAATTATGGCATCAAAAAGTTCAAGCACTCAAGTTCAAGTATGTCTTTCATGAATATCTTAGTGGTAAAAGTTTTACTCACATTTTCCTTGGCACTACGATGCCCCTCTCCTACAGACCTTAAGCTTGCTACATACAGTTTTTCCAGCTCTTTAATTTTCTGTTCTTGTGTTTTTTGCCATTCTGTCCTCAACTCTTCTGCCAGATGATGGAGGTGCTGATCTCTCCTCTGTTTTACTTCTTGTCTTATCTGTAAAGCGATGCATCTTTCCTGTTCCCTAACCTAAGGAAAGAATTAAATATTAATTAGGTTGGATAAAAGACAACAGAACATTTTGATTCCAATCATCAGAAATGAATTTTCTTTAAGAAATGTATTATTCTGACTCCCTGAAATTCAATACCCAAGCATCTAAAGAAAATTCATGACAATGAAAAAATTCAAAATAGGAAAAATTTAAGTTAAGGAAAGAGGTGAGAATTCCCACCAGAAAACTGCCACTGTAACTCTCTTACCCTGAAAGGGAAAACAGTGTGGCAGGCACAGACAAGTAAATCTGGGGAAACATAAAAGTTTCAAAGCAAATCTTAAGAGTTTATCTCCTTGCAAAATAATACCAAAATCATCATATACAAATGTTGTATCTATTTTATTCTAAATAGAACCACTACTACCAAAATAAAGGTGAATACTGTAAAATTACAAAGAATAAAAGCATGGCTCCAAAGAAGAGATATGAGGAGACAATTCCATCCTGGCTTGCATAGGTGCAAGGTCAATTAATGTGGTATATCGTACATATTTTCAGACATTTTCAATGTATTAAATCAGTTATGCTAATTTTTTTTCTTTTTTTTGTCTTTAGAGAAGAGGGACTGGTGGGGGAAATTATGATGATTTAAAAAAATAAAAGACAACAATAAAAACATTTCTTGAAAAAGAAATAAAGCTCTAAATCACTAATGGAGAAATGAATATTAAAGCAACTCTAAGGCTCCACTTCACACCTATCAGCTAGGCAAAAGAGGGAAATGACAAATGTTGGAGGGGCTCAGAGAAAACCAAATCTACTAGAAAGAGCACTGTTGGTGGAAACTATGAACTAGTTCAACTCTTCTTGAAAGCCTGTCCAACTGGAGCTAAAAAAAAAACAACAACCCCAAACTGTGGTACCCATAAACGTTTTATTATTGTGCTGCAGGAAACAATGAAATAGAAAGCTTCAAAGGAAACTGGGAAGGCCTCTATGAACAAAGTGAAGTGAGCAGAACTAGAACAATCTATACAATGATAATAACACTACAGAGAAAGACAATTTTGAAAGACTAGAACTCTGCCACATATACGTACATAGATATAGACATATACACACATATTTATGAAAAAGATAATCCACAAGTCTAACAGAGTAAGGAAAACACATCACTTTCCTCCTGTCAGAGAGGACTGAATTTAAAATACAGAGATAAACATTTCAAGACATGATAAATGTTCAAAATTTGCCTAGAATTTGTCTTGCCAAACTATGCATCTGTTTTGAAGGCTTTTTATTTTTCTTTTAAAAAAACCTGTCGAATAGTAGTGGTAGTGGGAAAGAGCAAAAGAAATAGATAAGTAGTTGAGAATTTTGAATTTTGAATACCAGGTCAAATCCACCAAATTTTGACAAACTGTACCAAAAATACCAAGACCAACCAATACACTAATATCATTACTATGGTTTTTTTTTTTGAGACTAGGTCTCTTCATCTCATCCAGTCTGAAAGAGAAAATCCTTGAAAATATGATCCCACACTGATCATGGAAATTTAGTTCACCTCTCCTCCTTAGGGGACCAGTCATGAAAAATCTGAGTTCAAACCCAGCCTCAGAACACTCACCAGCTGTGTGGCCTTGGGCAAGTCACTTAACTTTTGTTTTTCTTAGCTTCCTCAACTATCAATTGAAGACAATTGCACCTACCCTCTTAACACCTTAAACTCCACTCCAGTTGTAAGCATTAAATGAGATAATATTTGTAAAGTAGCTCACAAGAGCAGATACTTTAAAAATTTGTGTCTCCTTTTTTTCTGACAGGCTGAAGCATGGCTCCCCTCCTCAACCCCTCCCACTCTGGCTAGGCTTACCATATGGATTTTAGACTTAGTGAGGACACAGTAATAATTCATTGAATGGAGACTCAGAATTCCAGAATTCAGGAAATCCAGCATCATCAGCCTCCCCAGTAGTTGGGATTACAGGTATGTGTTGTCATTACACCCAGCTTTTATAGTTATTTTTATAAGTTAATAAATATCTATGTATGTACATTATTTTTATGTTTAGGATTCATTTGAATTTTTAAAAATGTAGAACGACTCATACCTGTAGTAATCTTTGTTTTCGTCTTCTTTCATATTCTTCCTTCAAAAGCAAGGCTTCCTCATTGGGACTAAATCTAAAGTTTCCAACTTTTGTTACCTTCCTTTTCATTTTCTTCTACTTTGAGTATACAGGTCCTGTATTCAACAACAACCAAAAAAACACCTTCTATTAAGAGAGACAAACACAAAAAGGGGCTTCATATAGTTTTTAATCAGTAACCTTACACAACTGCGGAACATTTTAAATTTAAAGAACATATGAAAATATTTAACAACTTTTATTAAAAAAAAAAAAACAAACCCTGCCAATTAAAGAAAAGGATCAGAAAGTTTGAAATAAAATGAGGTATCCTAATCCTCCAGGTGGCAAACACCATTAAAATGATGAAACTTTGTTTTGGTGGGGCTATAGAAAACAGATACTCTTATTACATTGTAGGTGAAACCTTTAATAGGTACAATCTTTTTGCAGAGCAATCCAACAATATATAATAAGAATTAAAAAAACTAATTTTACACTTTTCTCTGACTTTATCACCAGTTATTTAGTGTTTAAAAAGAGCTTCCCCCACAACAACCAGTTAATGAGGTAATGCAAGCATTATTATCCCCATTTCACACACAAGGCAATGAAAGGTAAAAGAGATTAGCTTATATAAGAGATGGGATAGGAATCCAAATCTTCTAAACCCACTGCTTTCACCACTATTACTGTGGCTGTCTTAAGGATATTACTGAAAGAGGGGCAGGGGTGAAAGGGAATGACATGCAAATAAAAATGTCACTGTGCTTCATTTATAATAGTAATGAACTGGAAGTCAATTAACAAAAGTGTTTACTAAAAGCCGTCCATGTGCCAGGCTACAAATATAAATGTAAGGTAGTCTTTCCCTTAATGTTTACATTCTACTAGAAATAACTTTTATGCTCCAAGATTGGGAAATGACTGAATAAGCTGAAAATGTATTTTCAATATACAATATTTTCAATCTATTTATATATGTATATTTTGTTAATATATATCGTTACAATAGGAAATTAATTTGGTATTTGGTATTTGCCAGGCAGGACAAAGTTTGCTTTAGATTTATTTATGACACTGCTACTTCCTTTCCCCGGTGACATCTTCACATCTTTGCTAATATCATCATGAAGGGATAGCTTTATTCCTAATCTCCCTCCTGGCCTAGAATTCTTTCCCCAGTACTCTGGTTACATTCTCCCCAGGCTTCAAGATCCAACTTAGAGAAACTTTAAACAAGCCAACTCTGGGGGAAAAAAAGTTGGAAAAGGAGAAGGCAATCGCGCTGTGAAGGGTCTTGAGGGAAAACAAACAGGAGCCAATAGATAAAGACAGACAAAAGCGAGAGTAATTCCTGATGCAGGAGGAGAGATGAAAACTTCTCTTTTGCTGTTAAAAGGGGGGAGGAGTGCATCCTGAAGATACATAGAGGAAGTTTAGAGTCCTGCTTGGCTACTTGCTCCAGGTAAGTCACGTGCCCTCTCTGGGCCTCAGTTCCTTCGCCTGTAAAGTAACGGGGTTGGCCCAGAGGAGCCGGGAGGCAGTCCCTGGGCTGGGGTGCCGGCAGCCAGGGCGGCGTGGCTCCCCCGTTTCGGCTCCGTTGCCCTCAGGAGCCTGCGCACCAGGATGCGAACCGAACGCTCCGTGTGCTGGCCCGGGGCGCCGCCGGGGCTCGTGCTGCACAGGCCCGATCGCGTCCCACGCCCACCTCAGGGCCCGCGCCGGAGGTTCCGGCACCTGCTCAGTCACTCACCTGGAGAAAACCTGCTCAACGCTGGGGTCTTGGTCTGCTACCGTAGCCAGCTAAGCCCCAGGCCGAGCCAAGGCAAGGCTCAGAGCACCACGGCAGCCACCCATGCCTCAACCCCGCCTCCAAAAGCCGTTTCTACGTCATCCAGGAGCGCCAACGTTACTCGAGGTTTCAAAACGCCGGCCAATGGCGGGACAGAAGCGCGGGAACGCACCGGGGCGGGGACAATTCCATTTTCAGTCTTGGGGAGGTCCCAGGAGTATGGGCGCAGGCGCAGGAGTAAGGAGTAGGCGCAGGCGCAGAGGAGACCGCTTCAGTGTGAGGTGTTCGTCTGCAGTATCTCCATCCCACCCTTTCACAGGCACCAGAGCTCGTGGTAGCCGTGGATGACTTCTCTAGAGACTTACGTAGATTAATAGAATTCCTTCCTTCCTCCACGTCACAGCTCAAACGCAACCTTCTCCATGAAGCCTTTCCTCAGTCTCCCGATTGCTAGCGCCCTTCGTATTATCTTGATGTTCTTGTAAGCAAGTTCTGTGTACTTGCTTACACAGAACACGCATGTAAGTGGTCTGCCCTTAGAATGCACGCTCCTTGACAGGAGGTGTCGTTTCTTCTTGAGTCTTTGTAGTCCCTGAGCCCGACACGGTGATGGGCACCAACTGTCCTTGAGTCCTTTCAGTCCCGTCCGACTCTTCATGACCCCATTTGGGGTTGTCTTGGCAGAATACTGGAGTGATTGGCCATTTCCTTCTCTAGCTCATTTTACAAATGAGGAAATAAAGCAAACAGGGTTAAGCTCCTTGCCCAGGGTCACACAACCAGTAAGTGTCTGAAACTGAATTTGAACTTAGTTCTGACTCTAGCAGTCTTTACTGGCAACTAATAAAGAGCATCTTGATTGACTGCAATCTGGTAGGGGGATAAGACACTAACTCAGAGGTAGTGTGGCTTGATGGTTTGAAAGTTACTTAAGAATCAGGATGACTAGAGGTTTAGGTTCTGACACAAATTGCCTGTGTTACCCTGGATGAGTCCCCAGCATGGGGCTATCACTGTGTGGCTCTGAAGGGAGGCAGCATAGACATCTCTAGCCTCTTTTCCCTCTACCCTTGTCCAGTGGAAGCTTTAATTCCTGCCAATAGGGGAAGCAGGAGATTGAGGCCAGAAGCCTGGCAACTCTACTCTCCTCAGGGAAAGGTTAGAATTAGATCTCTCTGTTCCTTTAAATATTGTTGGTCTAGGGGATGTGGTCTGATATCTGTTTCTTAATGGGGGAGGGGGAAGCAGGACCCCCAAGCATTATATACAAGGTTTGACTCTATTTACACCAAAACCCAGATGTACAATGAATGCATAATTTAGCAAAGAAATCTATTTATCGAAGTTGATAGAGAAACAGGAATCAGAGAAAATATACATAGGAGAATATATGCCAAACAATACAGAATGAAGGAGTTCTCTTAATGGAAACAAGGTTACTGAGCTCAACCTAGAGAGAGTTCCAGATCTCACCCAAGGGGAAGTTACCTGAAGTCTCTAGCATAGCAAGCTGAGGATAGGGATATGATGGAGACTGCCAGTTCCTCTCATGTCGACTTCTTCCCAGAGTCTTTCCCTTCAGCCCCTTGAAGTGGGATTGGCATCTTAGCCTGAAACAACTTCAGAGCCAGAATAAATTGAAAAGTGTCTAAAGAGACTCCAAGAGACTGAAGACATTGACCCCTCTCACTCTTTCAAACTCTACCTGCCCTTCACAGAGGCACCTGGCATTGATATCCCCCAGTAAGGGATGTAAACTTCTGGAGAGCAGGAGCTGTTTTCTTTCTGCCTTTGTATTCCTAGCAACTTGTAGAATGCCTGGAATAGAGTAAGTGCTTAATATATGTTTGTGGATTGAACTCAAAGCCTTTCAAGCTCAAATGATCATGTCTGCAATCATATGACTGGGTTGGTAGAGAAGACAAAAGCCTTCCCCTCTTACTCTGTCTCTGTACATTCCCCCCCCCCCACCTGTTCATCTATAGGGTTGAATTGAAAAAAGAAGAAACTCTACACCACAAGCTAGTTATTGGGTGAATAACCTTTATATGTATAATGAACAGAGGCATAGTGGGGGGATGATTACCATAAGTTAGAGTCAGTTTTCTAACAGAAAAACCTAAGCTCTGGACCCAGCAAGTTGAATTAAAGAAACAAAAACAGACTTGAGCCTGAGGACTCTAGTTACTTAGCTAAGATAGCTAAAAGTGGCTCTGTGAAATTCTCAAAGTGTGGCCCAAGAGTGCTGGATGAACATTTCAAGGAGTCTTTAAGGTCAAAAAGTTTTCATAATAATATTAAGATGTTCTTTGCTTACTAAAATACAACTACATATTTGTATGCATATATAAAAATACAACTACATATATATATTTGTATGCATATATAAAAATACAACTACATATATAAAATGCATGTAAATAATGTAAAAAATGCAACTACAGCAATTTTCCAACTACATATATGTGTGAGGCCAGATTTTTTCCAATACTTCATCCAAAACAACATATCACAGTAAATTGAATGCAGAAGCAGATATAAGAATCCATCTGTCTTTTATTAAGGTAGACATTACAGAAATTTTGTAAAAAAAAAAAAATATGTACAACAATGCCATTCTTCTCACTAAGTATTTTTGTTTTGAAAATAATTTTTCATAAAAATATGTAATGATGTATAATGTACATATAATATGGTTTTATAATTGTTCACTTAAATGAATTAATATATAACTTAAAATTTATCAGTCTTAATATCAAATAAGGTAAGTATCAATAACCCACATAAAGAAAAGTTCTTTGGGGTCCTCAGTAATTTTGAAAACTATGAAGTAGTCCTGAGACCAAAATGTTTGAGAAACATTGTTCAAATGCTCTCCCCCACCTACTCCCTTAATGTTGTGGTTCCTATGACTGAAGAGGATGACGTTCCTAAAAAAGCTATTTTTAAAAGTCTCTGCCTTTTAAATTGAAAGAGTGTTGCAAAGCCCTTTCTTCTTATGAGGAAGAGATAGCCTAAGACTTCAACTAAAGATAACAGTTGGAAGCAGAGAGGGGCTCCAAAGCCATATACCTAGTGCTATGCCTGGCAGTGTTTGACAGACTATGTGTCCAGGAGAGCAGTGTCCAAAGGAGAAGCTTGCAAAGACCATGTGACTAGTCAAACGGTCCAGCAAAGCAACGGCTGACAGAAATCAGCAGGGAGTAAGCTCAGGGTATGTAGTACTTTGACTTCATCAGAAAATACCACCAACTGTGCATTGTAGGAGACACGAGTACACAGCCTATGTTTCCCGTAGCTGTACCTATCTGTTTATGAGTGTGGCCACACATGTGCCTCTCCCTGAGTTTTCCCTACATGCATTCACCTTTTTAACTGGAATGGATATAAAACCACTTTTGCATGTGCATACTAATTACATATTGGTGTATCCGCTCTTCCTAATAGCACATGTAAAATTGCACTAAGACTTTTGGAGGGAATATGTACAATAGTTTTATGAAGGAAATGTTTATGTTTTACTTATGCCATTTCATTCCATATCTTTGCTTGGAATTGTGTGTCCCCTGATGGACTTTTAAAGATAAACACACTGGTAGGTTCACGAGCTATGATTTTGAGTGAATATAGTTCCACAAATTATCCCTGGGGAGCCCTGCTTATGAACTGAGCATGTCCCCAAGTATCATGTATGTAAATATAGACAATTATTATTATTAATCCACTGTCCTAGACAGCCGCCAAATATTTAATAGCAACCAAAATGGAATTCCTAGAAAGGAAGAAGTGTCTTTTGAATGGATTTTCCCCAGGTGATTTTAACTACTGCTTTGGGTATGCTGAATGAAACTATTTCCATAGCGGGAATTTTAAGGTGCTAGCTAGATTATAATTCTCCCCACCATACCAGATTGTAAACCATGTGATAGTAAAGAATGTATCTGAATTATTTTTGTATTTTCCTGCAGGGTCTAGCCCCTTCTTTGCCAATAATAACACCAATACTACTACTTATTATTAATAACTAGCATTTATATAGTGCTTTGGAGCAGCTAGTTGGCACAGTGGATAGAGTGTTGGGCTTGAACTCAGGAAGACTCATTTTCCTGAGTTCAAATCTGATCTCAGACACTTTCTAGCTGCCTAGACCCTGGACAAGTCACTTAATCTTTCTTGCCTCAGTTCCTTATCTGTAAAATGATGTGGAGAAGGAAATGGCAAACTACACCAATATCTTTGCCAAGAAAATCCTAAGTGGGGTCATTAAGAGTTGGTGGTCATAACTGAGACAATTGAACGCACATGACCTGTTTTAAGGATTGTAAAGCACTTTGCAAATATCTCATTTTTTCCTTCCAACAACCTGAGAGGTAGATACTATTATTATCTCCATATTATAGATGAGGAACCTGGAGCAAACAGAGATAAAGTGACTTGCCCAGGATTATACATCTGGTAAGTGTCTGAGGCTGGATTTGAACCTAGGTCTTCCTGACTTCATATCTAGCCTATCCTCTGAACCATTTAGTTGTCATAGAAGTCGCGTAATAAATAGTTGCTAAATGAATGAATCAATGAATCTAACTTAGTCCTTGTTCTCAAACTGGACTGTACCTATACTCTCAATGACTAAGGTTTCTGGTACAAAAGAAAAGCGACCAGGGTATCTTCACCAGCTTATGCTTCCCAGATTTTCGTTTGTCAATATTTCTACAAAAATTCTATGGACTTCTGATACCTGATCATTTGAAGCGTATTTTGCCAAACTGGAAAGGCTTTAAGTATAGTCCTGGTAACAGACTTAGCCTTCTATCTGAAGATCAGCTTAACCTATTATAGAGAAGTTCGTTACTAGTAGATTGACCAACAGGTTGTGAAGTCCTTGGTCATGGCAACATATGGAACATTGACGAGATAGGGGTCGAAATCCAGATTACAAAGGCTTGGGAAGTAAGAGGAGGAGTAGAGGCAGTGACTACAGACAACTTTTTCTAGGTGTTTGACTGAGAAAAGGAGGATAAACAAGGAGGGTGGTGGAAAAGTCCAGGGAAGTTTTATTTGTTTTTTAGGATGGGGAGAGTTAAGCGTGTTTGAAGACAGTAGGAAAGAAGGCAAAAAATAGGGCGAAGTTGAAGATTGCACATGGGGAGATAGGATTGAGAGGGCAATTTTCTGGAGGAAATGTGAGGGGAAGGAATCATGAGCACAGAAGAGTAAGCATGCTCAAGAAGGCTCACCTCATTATTAGAGATGAGGGAAAAGAGGAAGAATGGGGGACAAAGTCAAGAAACTTTAAGATGAAGATTTCTTGCTTTCGGTCAAGGCTTTTTTTCCTCTCCTTAGAGAGAGCTCATGGAAAAGGGCCTCAATTTTCTTAGTGAAATAAGAGTTAAGAACCTCAGTTGAAGTAGTAGTAGGAGGCAAGGTTCAGGAGATTGAAAAGAGGTTTAGAATAGCTTCTATGGGAAGTGGGATTGGGAATCAATTAGGGAAAATTAAGTGGATTGGCTTTCTGTATTGATAACCCATTTGAAACTCAATGGCATGACTTTATAGTATATTCAATCAGCACAGTTATGTGACTTCTCCTTCTATAAAAAAGCAAGCTGTCAGGTTAGCTTGTATCATTCCTTCTCTCTCTCCCTGTCATTCCCCACCAGACTTCCGGACCAGAGTGCCATAGAGTTAACCAGAATTCTGCAGAATAGGGTAGAAACCTATGCCCTTCTGCAGGTTGCTCCTCTCAGGAGCAGAGGATGGCAGCTTGTGGCAGAAGCACAAGGTAGGCATGTACTTGCCCATAGACTGACAAGGCACTTTATGTTCAATGTTCCTCAATCCCAACCTTCCCTATAGAATAAAGGGGACTTTAAATTCCCTGAGCAATGTGATTATAGAATCTAATTTTCTAGCCAGAGAGGATAGATTTCCTGAGCAGCATCAGCTCAATGGTTGGTAGAACCTGAGGCACTGAGAAATTTCCCACAAAAGCATGTGACCAAAACAGATTTTGTGTGTGTGTGTGTGTGTGTGTGTGTGTGTCTGTGTGTGTGTGTGTGTGTGTCTGTGTCTGTATGTATGCCCACGTGGCCCAAGTTTAAGAGTTCTCAAATTGATGATTTTAGGGATAGGAACTTCTAGAGAGAGAAGGAGAGTCCCTGATGAATCATCCTCCTTAGAGGAAATAGAGTATTCTCATCACTGCCCAGCGTCCTATTTGAGGATCAAAATCAGTGAATTACTTGAACCTATGAAAGGGTATTACTTATTCAGTAGCCTCCAAAGTAAGTTTACCTTCAGGGGTATGTGGGGTATAAACCAGAGACTGGTTCTGTGAGGCTTGTGGGGACCAACTAAGACTCTAAGGAAAAGAGACTGGTGCCAAAGTTGCCTTGATAGCAACACCAAGTTCAGTTCTTCTCCAAGGGGGAGCTGATTAGTTATTTGAGTGCTTTATGTTTCATTATCTGTTCAGAATTCTTATGATTCCTTGGTCTCTTTTGCAAGGTGGAAGAAAACCTGGTCTGTGTTGGATATATATTCAGTACCTCGGTGCTTATATAGGAACTGAGGGCTCTTTTTTTAAATTTGCTTTTAGGGAGACATAGAAATAAGGCTATAGAACCTGGGCCTGATTTCACTGGTATAGGGAATTTCTGATGAGGAAATTCCTTTTCATTTAAGTTGGCACTTTCAAGTTGTGGAGATTTTCCAGTCTGAGGGGACACTGAGAGGCAAATTGACCTATCCAGGGTCACACAACCAGTATGTGTCAGAGGCAAGACTTGAAACCAGTTTTCTCTGGCTCCAAGTCTGGTTCTTTGTCCAGTACTCTAACCTTACTCTTTCTTGGATACAAGTAAGACCACAGGTACATTTGGAGAACTCCCTGTAGACACTCTAGATGGGAGTATCAAGGAACAGAGAAAGTAACCCATTGGGGTCAGAACCCAGGAGTCAAACCTGGTGTTTGTGAGTCCAGAGCATTCAGGGAGGGAGAGGCCTAAGCCCTAGGTCACATCAATATTTAATAATCCTTACAGTCTCCTGTATGATCGATTTCTTCTATTTCTCTTTGAGGAAATTGTTATTTTTTTTTTTAAAGCAATTGGGGTTAAGTAACTTGCTCAAGGTTACACGGCTAGTCATTATTTATGCGTGGGTGCTCATTTTCCGAGGCCGGATCTGATCTCGGGTCATCCCAACTCCGAGGCCGGCGCTCTTACTCACTGCTCCACCTAGTCGCCCCTTTAGGGCAATTGGGGTTAAGTAACTTGCCCAAGGTTACACGGCTAGGTTTTTGTTTGTGCGGATTAAGTGTCGGGAGGCCGGCTCCGAACTCAGGTCCTTCTGATTCCAGGGCCAGCGCTCTATTCACTGCGCCACCTAGCCGCCCCGGAAATTGTTATTTTATGGTCGAGGGACTATATAATAATAATAGCTAACACTTACATAATATGTTCTATGAGCCAGGCACTATGTTGAGCACTTTAAAAATATTATCTCATTTTATTTTCACAACCACCCTAGGAACTGGATGGTATTGTTATCATCTCCATTTCACAGATAAGGAAACTGATGGAAACGGAGGTTAAATGACTCGCCCAGAGTTATATAGTTAGTAAATGTCTTTGACCAAATTTGAGTATTCCTGACTAAGGGCCTTCACTGTGCCACCCCTCACTTTCTTAACCCCATACATTTATACACACATGGATAGATACATGTGTAAATACACTAATCATTTTTACTGGTGTTGTTTCATGTCATCTATGTCTTTATCTCCCCATATTTGTTATAAACACACCAAAGCAACTGTTTGTTTAATTCTTTGCTTTTGGTCAAGGCTTTTTTCTTCTCCTTAGTACAAAGCACTTTGATAGTACTCATGTTTTTTGGTAATAAGAATAAATAAAAATGTTATATAACCTAAGTATATATGTTCTTGTCTTCTCATATTAAAAAGATGTCCATCCATATCATTGTATGGAAGTGATTGAGGTTTTTTTCTTTCATGATGATGGCTTCATAGGCTATAAGTCTACTATATATGCATATGTAGAAAAAATATCAGTAGGTAAAAGTGGGAAAAGCTTTCCATTGTTCTCATTTACAAAGCCTAGGAGAAAAGGGCTCACAGTCAGAACAGTATTAATAGCTTTTAAGAGCTCCCATCTGTCCATCTGCTGCCAGCTGCCATCCATCGTCCTCCCTCTTTCTCTCTCTCTGGGGAATAAACACTGCATGAGAGTTGAACAAGAGCCACTGTTTCTCTATGTGATAATTTAATGCTGTTACAGAAATGGAGATCAAGAGTGGTCAGCTGGAGAGGAAAGATGGACTGGGAAAAGCTTTTAAAAACTATAAATACTGTTTTTAACAGAAAGTTGAGGAAGGGGTGGCATGAAGATGAGTGGGAAAAGAAAGACTGAGCAATTAAAAAAAAGAGAGGATTGAGAAATGTAGAGGAAAGAAAAACAGGTGGAGCTAATTGGCCTTGTTCTCTCCCTTAAACATTGTTTTCAGGACAATCCTAATTGCACCTTATTATTACTCATATTAAGCAACAAGTGAATAGAACATGGTCTTGAAAAAGAATGCTATCTTCAAAGAGCATAGTATCCAAATCAAAACTAACAGAGGGCAAAATGTTTAGGAAATCTGCTGCCTCACTCTTCCTTCAAAGCTCTGCTCAGGTCCTATCTCCTATAGAAAGTCTATCCTCATTCACCTCCTACCTACCCGGTTTCCCTTTAGTGGCAGCTGGTGGCACAGTGTGTAGAGCACTGGGTCTAGAGTCAAGAACCTGAGTTCAAATGTGGCCTATGATACTTACTACCTGTGTAACCCTGGACAAGTCACTTAACCTATTTCCTCAACTGTAAAATGCAAATCACAATGGCACCTACCTCCCAGGGTTATTTTGAGGATCAAATGAGATATTTGTAAAGCACCTTCTATTGTGTTTAACTTTAATTAATTAATTTTAAAATTTATATTTATTATAGTTTATAATTTATTATAAATTTATAACAGTTTTATCATAGTTTATATTTCTTATATATAATTTATAATTTAATTAATGCATCTCCCCCCCCCCCCCGCTTTTGTTAGCTCTCTCCTTCTGGGAGTTAGTTTGTATATATTTTCTTTGTACATTTTATTCCCTTCCCTATCCCTACCCCCAATAGAATTTAAGTTCAATGAGGGCAGACTTATTTTTGTCTTCCTATCACCAGCCCCTAGGACAGTGTTGGGAACATAATAAATAGGTGTTTAATAAATGCTTGTTGAATTGAATAATTGGCTGATCCCCCTTCACTCTGTGGCCAGTGGATCAGATTCTGGGCAATGACTTTGTGTGCTAGGATCTCACTGCCATTATTGGCCTGTTCTGATGGATTCAGTTTTTACAGAATAAGACTTGACATAATTTGGCTACAGTTCTGACCAGAAAGTATTTTAATTTATAGCTGGGAGCTCAAAAAGCTTTACAAATGGCAGCTCATTAATCTACATGAATCCAATGTGAGGTAAATCTAGGGCAGTAATTGACATCAAGAGAGAGTAAGGAAAAGAACAGTTAAGTGCTCTGTTTGAGGTCACAGTATGAGTAAGTGGCAGAGTTAGGAGCCTAACTTATGGAACTGCCAGCTCCATATTCAAAGATCATGATGCCTTGATCAAAAAATGTGGAGGGTAATGCTTTTGACTAATGTATGTAAGCCTGGGGCACTCAATAAATATTTATATGAAGGGCCAAGTTTACCTTTCCTGACTATTATAAAAATAAAATATGTTCAGAAGAGGACCTTAAAAGCCATCGAGAAAAGTAGTTCTCAAAATGTGGTCCAGCAATCCCTGGGGGACTCCAAGATCCTTTCAAGGGGTCTTCAAGGTCAAAACTATTTTCATAATAATACTAATAAAACATTTAAATTTCTAACATGATATATATCCCATGAGATGGCCCACATAACAAAATGTGAGTGTGTGCGTGGGGTGGGTGGAGGGTTCCTCAATGATTTTTTAAGAGTATAAAGGGGTCCTGAGGTTAAAAAAAATGAGAACTGCTACTCTAGTCCAAAGGCTTCTTTTTATAGAAGAAGTGGAGGACTAGGCACAACCTAGACTAGTAAAAGACAGCAAGGATATGGTGGGATAAGCAGGGGCTATTGTGAATAGATCAGGATTCAAGTTCTGGACTTGCTACATTGTGCCACTGGGGAAGCCATGGAATCATAGGACCTCAGAGTGGGAAAGGACCTTGGGGATTATCTAGTCCAATTGGTACATGACAAAAATCTCTTTTTCAGCATTCTAGAAAAATGGTCATCCCATGTTTGCTTAATTGACAACATCTCAAAGAGAAGAAACCCACTACCATTTGAGGCAGAACATTCCATTTTTTCTGCCTTTGTTTTCTGCCATTCATTGCTCTTGCCAGTGCTGCAAATATTTAAAAAGAGCTATTATGTCATCTGTTTTCTCTTTTCCAGATATTTTTGTTGTTCAGTTGTGTCTGACTCTTTGTGACCCCATTTGGGGTTTTCTTGGCAGAGAAGCTGGAGTGATTTGCTGTTTCCTTCTCCAACTCATTTTACATATGAGAGAACTGAGTCAAAGTGACTTACCCAGGGTCACACAGCTAGTAAGTGTCTGAGACTGGATTTGAACTCAGGAAGGTGAGTCTTCCTGATATCAGGATTGGCACTCTATCCACTGCGCTACCTAACTGGCCCTAGTTCCTTTCAAGTATTTGCAAAAACATACATAGCCTATTTACCAAAACATAATCCCAGCTTCTTCAACATCCTGGTCTCCCTCTTCTGGATACTTCTTAACTTATCAATGCCCTTCATTTTATGTGACATCCTGAACCGAACATGAATTTATACTGTCCCATGCTCTTATGCCAGTCGATATCTTACCCTTCTAGGTTGATGTTCCCCTCTGAGGTTTTGCCAGGGACATCTCTAAGGGATGGGAAGAAATCTAAGAATTCTAACTCAGATTAATTACCTATCAATGAATTTTAATTATAGCCTTTCCCCAAACTGCTAGTCTGGAATCGACCCTTCTCTCCTTAAGCACATTGGGCATGGCCAATGCTCCCTCCATAAATGTCCAGTGATGAGACTTTTTTTTTTTTTGCAGAGCAAACTCACCTGCTCCTATTCTGTGTCTGGCTATGCTGGTTTGTCCTAGTTACCACGATAACACTTGTTAACTAAGAAACTGATATTCTTTCCACCTGTTGTTGTAATACTACCCCCCCCCCTCCATTATAAGTGTCCCCCAGAAGGCTTTGTAGTAAATCCCCCTTTAAGGCACCCAAGAGACTAGTGTGTTAAGGAGGGCTAGGGACAAAGGAGGACATTTTACAGCCTTCTGCTTCCAAGAGTCTTGATGGTAGTAGATTTAGGAAAGCGTTCCCTACCTTCTTTCCACTTGCAGAAACCAGGTGGCTGTTCTTTTTTCCCTGAGGTGTGTGGGAGAGGGAGAGAAAGTCCCAAAACCATGGCCAACTTGGGATTTAAAAAGTAGCTGCCCCTTCTGATTGTGTGGGCTATGAATTCTGAGCTTAGATACCAGCAACTGTCCCCTTGCAATGCCCTGAATTGCCCCTGTCAGTCAAGGGAAACACCTGGCATTCATCTCAAAACAACGGTAAGGCAGGGACTAGGGGTATTATTATCCCTATTTTGCAGATGCGAACAATCAGACTCAGAGTTTAGATGACTTGCCAATGGTAGCACAATACACATCAGGGGTAGCATTGAGTCCCAGGGGGTCCTCCAAATCCACACTGTTCACTGAACCACATTGTCTCATAGGGTACTAGCTGTTTAGGTCCTGAGCTTACTTGCACAGAAGTGATGAGGTATGATGAATGAGGCTGAGTTTTAAAAAACCTGGTAGTGGATTCTTGCCCACCAGGCTCAGGCACCATGCCACTACCATTTGCCATTGTGACTTAAGAGTCCTTGGAGAAGGCTTATTAACCTATGCCCCTGCTATAACAGATGGTCTTGTCATTGTGAACCTTCAGAGTAATGGTGTCATATTTCTGAGGTGATGAAAATGACCTTATTGGCAGATGATAGTTCTTTTCATCCTTTGCCCTATTTAGGCAAGGGGAGGAAAAAAACTCATTAGTTGTTTGTGATTTGAGAGGTTAGAATACTCAAAGCTTGCAAGTAACCAGAAAAGCAGACAGTTCAGTCGCTGTCAGCAAGTGATTGTGAAGAACAGGAGAACAGCAAGATGGGAAAAAGCAAAGAACCCATCTTTCCAAAGAAATAATAGAGTGGTGTCTACAAATTATTTGCTATTAAACTTGATTTTGATTCCTGGTAAATTTCTAGAATACATTATTAAAAGAATGATTAGTAAGTATCTAGCAAAGAAATCAGTAATCCCAGAGTCAGTAAGCTTTCATCAAGAACAGTTCTTGGTTTCCCAATTGACCTCCAAAAAGCAAAAAAAGACAAAAACAAAAAACAAAAAAATCCCCAACAACTCCCCCCCAAAACAGTTCTTGTTTAGAAAAAACCAATTTTAGGCAGAAGGGCTACTAGGTGGCACAGTGGAGAGAGTGCTGGTCCTAGACTCAGGAAGACTCATTTTCCTGAGTTCAAATCCAGTCAGACTTAATAGCTGTGTGATCCTGGGCAAGGACCCCCTGTTTGCCTCAGTTTCCTCATCTGTAAAATGAGCTGGAGAAGCAAATGGAAAATCTGTCTGGCATCTTTGCCAAAGAAACCCCAAAAGGGATCATAAAGAGTTGGACGTGACTGAAAAATGACTCAACAACTGAAATCTTAGGCAGGATTACTAAACCATGAGGCAAGAGAAATACTGCAGATAGAGCTTTGCTAGATTTCAGTTAAGGATTTGAGGAAATCCCTTATGCTATTTTTGGTGGCTTTTTTCAGCTTATTTTTCTGAGATGGGGTTGTTAAATACTTTGTTTCATGTTCTACTAATTTGATGTATTACATTTTGCAAGCACTCATTTATTTCATTTAAATGATCAGGTTTTTTTTATCATTTAATTGGGCATCATAGTTTCTAACAGTTTTCTTTATTTTTTTCCCCTCTGTTATAAATTCTCAATATTCACTTTTCATCTTGATAATTTAGTTTTCCTCATTTAAAAATCGAATTGGCTAGTGGTTTATTTGTTTGTTTTGTTGGTTTAAAAAAACAGCTCCCAGTTTTACCAACTCATTTTTTTCATTTTTGCTTATCTCTTTTTCAGCTTTGGAGATGTCTATTTTTATATTTATGTGGAGTTTTAATTTCTATTTTTTGGTTGCATACCTAATTCATTCATCCCCCCCTTTTGTAGATGAAAATGCTTAGAGATATACATTTTCCATCAAGGACTTCTTTGTCTGCTGTCCCAAAATGTTGATATGTTGTTTCATTATTTTCTTTGATAAACAATATTTCTATGCTTTTTTGTTTATTTTTCTATGATTTTTGTTTTCTTTTGATTCCTTATTTGTTAGGATCATATTCTCCTGCTATTTTTGTGGAAAAGATGGAGAAATATCTGCTAGATAATATAGTACATGAAGGCAGATCTATATTATTATTAACATCTTTATTTTCAGTTCTAATGTGTTTTTAGGCTACATTAAGAAAACTATAGTATATAGTTTATATATACTATATATTATATATACTACTAGAGTCCTATATAAATATTATATTAAGCCCTGATGAAACTATAACTGAAATATTGTCTAGTTCTAGGTGTCAAATTTTAGGATGAACATTAATACATTTGTGAGTGTTTAGAAGAGGCAACGAGGATACTTAGGAGCACGGAGATCATGCCATGTGAGGAGCAGTTGAAAGAATCAGAGGTTTAGGAGAAGACTTGGGGAATGGGAGACAAGAAGACTCTTTTCAAATATTTGAAGTGTGCTCATATGGAAGAAGTATGAGGTTTATTTACCCTGTTTGGCAATGGAGAAAAAAACTAATAGCCCTTGGTGCAAGTCTCAGACAGGTAGATTGAGGTTGTATGTCAAGAAAAACTTCCTGAAAATTAGAACTTTCTTGAAGCAGAATGGGCCATCTTGGGAGGAAGGGGCTTCCTCATCTCTGGACATTTTCCAGCACAGGTTTGGAAGCTGTTGACTGACTGCTTATCAAGTATGGTGTAGAGGAGACTCTTGTTCAGGGAGGGACAGAATTATATGACTTCTAGGATTCCTTCAGACTCTAGAATATGACTTTTAACAGAATCACAGAAAATGAGAGTTGAAAGGAACCTCTGCCCCCATCGAGTCCAACCTATAAACAAAAGGAAAATCCACTATACCACACCTGACAAGTGGTTATCTAGCCTGTGCTCCAAGACCTGCAAGGCATGGGGAAACCCATGCCCTTTCTAGGAAACCCCTTTCATGACTATACATCTCTAATGGTTAGGAAGGTTCTTTTGGACACAAAACTTAAATTATCCTTTTCCTAACTTTCTCCCTTTGCTTCTTGTTGTTCCCTCTAGGCCAAACAAAGAAGTCAAATCTTTCCCTCCTCCTCCTTCTCCTCCTCCTTCTTTCCAATTACATGTAAAGACAAGTTTTAACATTCATTTTTTATAAAATTTTGAGTTTCAAATTTTCTCTCTCCCTCCCCTCCCTCCCCCTTCCCTAAGACAGTAAGCAATTTGGTATAGGTTATATATGTACAACCATGTAAAATATACCAAGTCCATCTTCTATATGACAGCCCTTCAAAATATGTGAAGACAACTACTGTGTCACCCCTGGTCTTTTCCAAGTTAAATACTCCCAATTCTTTCAAAAAGTTTCTTCCTTAATCTGGCTTTGACAACAATATCTTTGTAGGCTGAACTCATTAAAGATTTCTTGGTACTTTTTTCAGTCTTCTGGGAATTTTTAATCATTAATCATCAATCACCATCAATGTGGTGTATTAGCGCACGGGACAACAAAAAAGCCATAAATTCAGGAACAGGGGACCACATCAATGGGACAACAAGAAAAAAGAGATAATTCATGGGAGTACTGTCTACATAGTTAGGAAAAAAACAAACCATTGCAAGGCACATAAGGACCAGGCATACCTGTCATATATGTGCTGAGCAGGGACTTGGAAGCAGATAAGATTATTGTCAATATGAACCATTACCCCCAATAGGATAAATTTTGCAAAATGTTGCTCATTAACTTCTGACAGAGAGTGGGACTTTGTAGGAGTCTAACACCATAACCAAGTATTTATGCAGGTCATACCAAATATAGAAAGACATTTCTCCTTTGTCATTGGATTATATGCTTGTTGAAAGTACAAAATAATAAATATCACTGCCCTATCCATTTGGTGCAAATATATTGGGAACATGTGTGTTGGATGGTGGTTAGATTCTAGTTTCCATAGTCATGGCAGAGATGTAACTCCCTGCTTTTTTCCTGAATGATGGTACAACTCCACTGAAATAGATGAAGCACTGGATGAACCCATTCTGACTACTTTTTCCCCCCAAGAGGTCCTACAGTCAGTCAGTCAGTCAGCCAGTAACAAGCCAGTTACAACAAACAAGTGTCTACTAAGTGCCAAGTACTGTGTTAAGTACTGGGAACCCAAAGAAAAGCAAAAAAAAAAAAAAAAATCCAAAAGAAAACACCATGCTGTCAAGGAGCTCAAAGTCTAATGAGGGAGACCACATGTAAACAGTTGTTACAGAGCTATAGCTTTGTACCTGACCAATGAATGTAGCCATCTGGCCATACTTTGTGTGTCTAAGACCAGGTGAACAGTGTGATCATAAGGCCAGTATGCCAATAAAGTTTTTCACCCTATGAAGCCACTGTGACCATTAATTATTTTATGTTCTTGTTGTCCCATTGATGTAATCTCCTGTTCAAATAATCAGTAAACACTTATTAAACACTTGGTATGTGCCAATCATTATGCTAAGTGCTGTGGGTACAGAGAAAAAGGGCATATGACAGTCCCTGCCCTCAAGGAGCTCACAGTCTAACAGGAGAAGACAACACACACAAAACCTGAAAAGTGGGGGAGGAGGCTCTAGCCAAAGGGCATGATGAGTCCAATAGCTGGGCGGAAAATAGTCTGAGGCAGTGCAACTTACAGTTGAATTCATCTGGCAGAATGATGTGCCATGAAATTCAGGAGGTCAATCAAGTGGGAAATGATGTCCCCCTCAAACAGAGGGTCTTGAGGGGAACTCCCTGAGGTCCACTTGCCACCCTCTCAAACCAGAGGGTCAGAGGGACCCCAGGGACAAAGGGTGCTGCTCTTGAACCATGGTGTGTCTTTATTGCCCTTTGTTGCACCACATTGATGGTAAATGATGACTGAAAATTAACAGCTGACAACTCTCAGAATTTGGACTTGGCCCTTAGAGGGGAGGGAGGGGATCAAGAAACCGAGAGTAGAGATTTTTTAGTGATCTAAACACAAGCCAAATGTTGTTCTCAAGGGAAATCTTAAGTCATGGGCAAAACAAGTCAATTTCTGATATTTTTAGGGGAAAGCCCAGGGTGGAGCCATAGGTAAAAAAAAAACAAAAAAAAAACAAAACAAAACAGAATTATTTCATTTTCTGATTAATTGTGCTAATTTTTCCCTGATACTGACCACTTTTCCATCCTGGTATAAATCTAAGTTGGTTATGAGAATCTTTTTTGAGAGGTGTTGCTAATGGTGTTTTTATTAGGATTTCACTTAAAACTTTTACATCAATATTTATTGGTTGTCTATGGCTTTTTTTCCTCTGCTTTACCCTTCCCAGATTTAGGATCTTATTTGTCTCATAAGAGAAGCTTGGTAGAGTGCATTCTTTCTCAGTTATTAAGAACATTTTTTTTTAGCAGAGGCATAAATTATTCTTTAAACATTTGATAGAATTCACTTGTAAATCCATCTGGGACCAGAATATTTTTTTCCTTTAGTAGTTTATGTCTTATTCAGTTTATCTTTATAAGACAGAGTTGTTTAACATCTACATACCTTGTGCTAATTAGGGCATTTCATACTTCTGTTAATTGTCTGATTCCTTTGAATCCTTAGTTTTTCGGGCATATACTTTTTTTAAGCAGAAAATTATTTTTATTTCCTCTATTTATTTTGAATTCACCTTGCTAATTTTTTATCTTGGTAACTGAATTTTCTTCTTTCAGTTTAGCTAGAGTTCTGTCAAATTTGTTACTCTAAGAAAACAGCTTTAAGGTTTTGTCACTTTTATCACTTAATTTTTGGTTCCTACTTTATTTCTCTTCCAATTGTCAATGTTTCTTTTCTCCTTCTCTTTCTTTCTTTCTTTCTTTCTTTCTTTCTTTCTTTCTTTCTTTCTTTCTTTCTTTCTTTCTCTCTTTCTCTCTCTCTCTCTTTCTCTCTCTCTCTCTCTCTCTCTCTCTCTCTCTCTCTCTCTCCCTCCCTCCCTTCTTCCTTCCTTCCTTCCTTCCTTCCTTCCTTCCTTCCTTCCTTTCTTCCTTCCTTCCTTTCTTTCTTTCTTTCTTTCTTTCTTTCTTTCTTTCTTTCTTTCTTTCTTTCTTTCTTTCTTTCTTTCTTTCTTTCTTTCTTTCTTTCGCTCATATGTAGAGGAGGGATGTTTTTGTGGGCAAAAAAGGAAGAAGGAAAAGGCAAACAAAGCACATATACCTTAGAGTGGTGGTAGAAGGAAGGGGAATGAGTGAGAGATCCTGAAGCATGCAATCACAATATGATCCACCAGGTGGAACTCTGAGCTAAGCTGTCAAGGCTCCCAGGTTCATTTCATTCCTTTTGCACACATGTAGATAAGGCTTGCTTCTCTGGCTCTTGTTCAGTTATTTCAGTCCTGTCATACTCTTCGTGACCCCATTTGGGATTTTCTTAGCAGAGATACTTGAGTGGTTTGCCATTTCCTTCTTCAGATCATGTTATAGATGAAGAAACTAAAGCAAACTGGGTTAAATGACTTGCCCAGGGTCACACAGGGTCTGAGGTCACATTTGAACTCAGGTCTTCCTGACTCTAGGCCATGCACTCTATCCACTGTATCATTTAGATGCACCCATCTCTGGCTCTTAGCTTTTGTTTTAATGAGTTGAGATTTTCTGTAATGCAGGGATTTATAATCTGAATAAATTTGGGGGAGAGGTGAGTCATGAACTTGGTTAGAAAAAAAATCACATATTTATTTCCATATAATTGGTTCTTTAGTAATCCTTTATTTTTTCTTTTACACATTTAAAAATAGGATTCTCAGAAAGGACACATAGGTTTCACCAGACATGACCAAAAAGGTTCATAACACAAAAGAGGTTAAGAACTCCTAATATACTGTATGGATCTGGAAATCATAATGTGTTTGGTTCATTTTTGCTTTCATCCCATCCCATCCCATCTTCCAACTGCCTGTGACCTAAAACAATGCTGCATTCACATCATAGATTATAGTACATTACTGAATGGAGTAAAAAATAAAACATACAGCATTAAAACTCTTTAATCTTTAGGTAACCCACTGCTTGTAGTAAGGAATGAAATTTTTTAAATAAGATTTTATTTATTTTATTTTTTTCTTTTTGGAGGGGGGAAGGCAGGGCAATTGGGGTTAAGTGACTTGCCCAAGGTCACATGGCTAGTAAGTGTTAAGTGTCTGAGGTCAGCTTTGAACTCAGGTCCTCCTGACTCCAGGACCAGTACTCTGTTCCCTGTGCCACCTAGCCACCCCAGGAATGAAATTTTTAAAAAATATGTTTTTTGTTTATTTTGAACTCAAATACTTAAAGACAAAAAACACAAACATTTCCATGTAAACGGTACAACATAGGGAATTCAATATAAAACCATGAATTTCCACTTCACACTGTTCTTTTTTAACATATAAGAAGTACTACACATTGTTTTCAAAGCTACTTTTTTCAAAAGCTGCTTTTCTGTACTTCCTACTGTTTTCTTTTGTTCTCTGCTGTGCACTTTTTCCCTCCCTCCCTACCCTGCCCTAGAGAAAGCTATTAGACACAAATATGTATGGTCAACCTGGCAGAGTTTGATCTAAGAAAGGCAAATGAAATTAAGTTGTCTGCATGTTTATTTTCTCTCAAGCTGGCAGCATGCACGTGGAGCTACAAGCAAAGACTTGGCTGCCCTTAGAGTTGGGGTATGCAGTTTAGAAACCTTTCCCACAGGGTCTGAGGTCATTCCATCATCGCCTTACCTCTGGACCCAGAAATACCCCTTCTATGAGGATACCCCGTCCTCCGCCCATCTGGGCTGTCTAGACAAAAGAAAGTTTTCACCCAAGCTTGAGTAAAACGGTGGGCTTCCCCTATCTTAGATTAAATTCCTTTCAACGTGGGTGGGGGCTCATCAGGATAAGGAGAGTCCTCTAATTGCTTCATTAGTAATTGTCCTTTTGGAGCAAATTCTGGGTCGGCAAACCCTGGAAGGATGGGAAGTAAGTTCAGCTTGAAGGGCACTCTATGTCCCTCCTGATTAGATGATTCTGATTCCCGGGTCACTTTGGCCTCCTCTGGATAGTAAGGAAGCTCAAGCAGATCAAGGTGGTTGATAAGATCATTAGCTATTCCACTTTCACAATTTTCATAACTTTTACATCATATATATATATATATATATATATATATATATATATATATATATATATATATATATATAAAACCGTATTATACATACTTCTATTTATCAGTTCTTTCTCTGGAGATGGATATCATCTTCTTTCATAGATCCTTTGTAATTGATTTGCGTATTTATAATACTCAGAATAACTTAGTTGTTCACAGTTGTTTTTTAAAACGATACTGTTGCTCCTGGATACAAAGTTCTCTTGGTTCTGCTCATTTCCCTCTTCATTATTTCATGCAAGTCTTTCCAGATTTTTCTAAAATGAGCTCATCATTTCTTGCAGCACAGTAGTATTCCATCACAATCACATACCACAACTTATTTAGCCATTCCCCAATTGATGGGTTATACCTTCAATTTCTAGTTCTTTGTCACCACAAAGAGCCATTATAAGTATTTTAGAACATATATGTTATTTTCCTTTTTTCCCTAATCATCTTGGGAAACTGACCTAAGAGTGACATTGCCGGATCAAAAGGAATACATGGTTTTATAACTCTGGGCAAAATTCCACATTGCTTTCCAAAATGGTTGGATCAGTTCACAGTTCTACCAACAGCAAATTAGTGTTCCAATTTTTCCATTACCCCCTTCAACATTTGTTTCTCCTTCTATTATTTTAGCCAATCAGATAGGTGTAAAATGATATCTCAAAGTTGTTTTAATTTGCTTTTATCTAATCAATAATGATTTAAAGCATTTTTTTTCATGTGACTATATAGTAGCAAGAAACTTTTAAGTGCCCCCTGCCCAGTCTTTGGAATATAACCAGGAACCTAAATACTCTTCATCTTTTTTTTTTTTTTTTTTTGCTTTTTGGAGGGGGGAAGGTAGGGCAAATGGGGTTAAGTGACTTGCCCACACGGCTAGTTTTTGTGTGTATGTGTGTTAAGTGTCAGAGATCAGATTTGAACTCAGGTCCTCCTGACTCCAGGGGTCACTGGACCACCTAGCCAACCTGAAAATTTCTTTTTTTCTTTTTGGAGGGGGGAAGGCAGGGCAGTTGGGGTTAAGTGAACTTGCCCAAAGTCACACAGTTAGGAAGGGGGTGTATCAAGTGTCTGAGGTCATATTTGAACTCAGGTCCTCCTGGCTCTAGGGCTGGTGCTCTATTCACTGCACCACCTAGCCACCCCCTTTTCAGCTTTTAAAAATATATTTTATTCATTTATTTTTGTTTTTACATTACTTGGATTCATTTCTCCCTGTTTTTCTTTCCTATCTCCAAGAGAGCCATTGCTAATAAGAAGGAATTCTTTTTTAAAGAAAAAAATAGAATAAGAAAAATTGTTAATACACTGAAAAAAATCTGACATTGTATAGGTTATGTTCCCTACCCAGAGTCCTCCCACTTCTACAAAGGAGCACGAAGAGGTGTCTTTTCATATCTCTTCTTTGAGGCCAACGTGAATGCTTTTTTATAGGGAACTGCTCTTGTGTCCCACTTTCAAAGTCTCAGGGGGAAAGTGAGATTCATCCTGCTGACATTCAGTGTCACTTTGACAGCCAGGAAACAGCTCTCTGTCTTGGGCTTTTAGTAACAGATATCAGCTCCTGAGGCTTTAGCAGGTGGGTCACAGCAGGTTTCAAGATCAAAAGCTAGCTTGGTCCTCTCTTACTGGTGTCCATAGTGTCATTTGGGTGTTTCTGACATTATACAATATTGCCTCAGGTCCAGGGAGGTATCCTCAGAAAAACTGCCAAGGCAACTATCTGCTGCAAGTTTACAACCCTGGTGTACCTCAAGAGTCCCAGTCAAGTTTCCT
Organism: Gymnobelideus leadbeateri; assembly: GCA_011680675.1. Taxonomy (NCBI): domain Eukaryota; kingdom Metazoa; phylum Chordata; class Mammalia; order Diprotodontia; family Petauridae; genus Gymnobelideus; species Gymnobelideus leadbeateri. The sequence goes on along the minus strand of WOXC01007921.1, from coordinate 32,646 downwards.
GCAAACTACAGAGGCTTTCATAGTTTTTAGACATTCTGCTGTAGCAAGTACTAAAGTACCCCCTTTATGTTAAAATGTTCACACAATTTCCTACTACTCAACCCTTTGGCACCTTAACTAAATAGAATAGTACAGAAGAATTCAAAGGAAAGGAAAAGCCTGGGAAAGGAGGAACTGTATGTACTTATCTGGACTTTGTTGATTCATTGATTTTCAACTTTTAAAAAACTGCATGTTTGTTTTATTATTCTGCTCTTTTTCTTTGTTGTTAATAAATCATAGCTAACATTTACATAGTTTTTTAAGGTTTGTGAAATACTTAACATATAATTATTTCATTTGATTCTGAAAACAGCCATGTGAGGCAGGTATTATTACTATTATCCCTGTTTTTCAGATGAGGAAACTGATGTTGGGAGAGGTTAAATGACTTACCCAAGGTCATATAGCTGTCTGAAGGAAGCAGGATTCAAGCTCAGGTTTTCCTGACTCTAAACATGTCACTCCATCTCCTATGCTGCCTATTTTCAGAGATAACTTTTCCTTTAAGAACTGCTTTATCTACATCCCAAGAATTTTGGCATGTAGTCCCATTGTCATTCTGTATTTTTTTTTTGACATACTTATTTATCGTGTCTATGAATTGTTTGTTTATCCACTTATTACTTAGGATGTCGTTTGTCTACAATGAATATGAATATTAAAAAGCTACCAAAGCTGAATTCTGCTGACGTCAGCCAGAATGCCTAGCATTCAGCTTAGAATCTAACAGGCATTATATCTACATGTGACATGTCAATACTGGACAATGTGGGCTGGGTCCAGCTTATACCCACTTCCAGGGCATTCCTTCTTTTCCTACAAGGCCTCAAAGGCTTTTTTGGAGGATAGTGTCCTAGAGTTCTGAAACCTGCAAGTAGAGACTCTATGGGGAAGTAGCAAATTGCCCCTTTGTTGCTTGGGTGAGGGAGGAAGAGGACAGAAAAGATGTACTTAGGCCCAGAACAAGAGAAGTAGAACATTGTCATGACCAAAGAATTCATCATCAAGTGGCCAGCAGAGATCCTGTCTGTACTCTGTACTCAGCCTAGGCTGATCTTCAGAAAACAGACACAGACGGTCTTTTGGCCTTTTATTTTTAATAAACTTAAATAAATTTGAATAAACTTAATATAAATTTGAATAAACTTAATAAATAAACTTTGAATAAACTTAAATCCCTTTCAATACGGTAGAATATGCCAGAGAATACATTCCATGGAAATAGTCTTTGGGGGCCCACAGCCAATCCCATCCATACCATGAGAAACCATCCCTTTCTTTGTGGGGATGGGAAGAGAATACTGTGGGGGAGAGGGAAGAGATGTGCTTCCACATGAGATCCCAAGTTGAGTCTGAGGGCAAAAGCAGAAATTCCAACAGGCAAGCAATCTAGAGGGGTAAGTTAGCTGGAAAGCATTGATTGGAGCCTGAGAGAAAAAGAGTCCAGAGATAAGGGATGGTCTGTAGGGGGAATGTGAGGAAAGACCACTGTTTGCCAAGAAAGTCAAAGTATTGGTGACTGCAGCCTGTCACCTGCAAGGAATCAGCCTCCATCTGGGGCATCAGCATGCTAGCCATATAGCTCCCTCCCATCATCACAGCTACGAAGCTATGGCTTCCAATCCCTAATCCTTGACCCAACACTTCCTTCTTATAATGACATTGTAGCCATTGATTCAGGCTTCTCCCTTGTACTAGCTAAAGATCCTGCCCACTAAAACACCCCCTGGAATAGTATACTTTTGTTGCACCAATTCTCTCCTTGTTCATTGTTCTCCTGTGGGGCATGAGGGAGCCCTGAGCAAAGCCTATAATCTTCCATTACAATCATCCTACCTACATTATTATTCTATACTGTAATTAAATACAAACACATAATTTGTGACTATTTTATTTTAGGTCGTAATTGGCTATGACCTAACAATTGTAAGCATTTACTAATTAATAATAGGCATGCATATGAGCTTTAGTGTTTTAAGCAGTCTGCTGATTGTAGATGTCTTGCCAGTTACCATAAGTGCAGGTTAACAACTTGTCCTGGGATCATTTCTGTCAATCAATCAGGTGAAATGTTATGGTACACACTCGCAGTGCCTATCCCTGGGGAGGCTAGCATTGATGGATAGCTTTGAGTTTGGGAAATCTGAGATGTAACAGGGCAAAAAGTGATCAGGTAAATCCCAGTACCAAGAGGTAAGCCCCTGAGAAGGGAGAGTTGGAACCACACTGCCCAAGGAGGGTTCTGGACCTGGCCCAGGTCAGAAAAAACCCGTTAGGTGAAAGCTTCCTTTTCAGATAATATCTGTTTTAGGCCTACGAGTGGTCTCTATATTTACAGACTGGGCAAGGTAGGGAGACAGAGCCTCAAAAAAAAACAAACCCAACCCACAAGTATTTATTAAGTACCTATTATGTGCCCAGGCCAGGTACTGGGAAACATAGATACAGCTGAATCCCATCAAAAAGGATGAATATGAGATGATAATGATGGTCATAATTGGAACTGGATCTGTGCTTTCATTATTATAGTGATATTTTTTACTTCTATTGAACTGAAATCTGCCCCCCTATAATTTCCTCCTCCTTTACTTCTAGTTCAGTTCTTTGGAGCTACCCAGAATATTTATCCATATCTATATAACTTTTCTTCCACATGGTCCTTCAAATATTTGAGGAATAATTTGACAGTTATTCTAGCACAACTTCACTGACTTGTCTTCTCCATGCTAAATTATATATTGGATATTGTACTTGTTCCCCACATTCCATGGTTTCCAGACAATTTATAATCCTGATTATCTTCTAGACATGTTCCTCTATTCCCACAGAAGGCATCTGATCAATTCAGGGTACTATGGACTATCATCCTCTTTTATCTGCATTTTGTTGTTGTTCAATTGTTTCAGTCGTGTCTAACTCTTCATGATCCCATTTGGGGTTTTCTTGGCAAAGATACTAGAGTAGTTTGCCATTTCCTTCTCCAGCTCATTTTACAGATGAGGAAACTGAGGCAAACAGGGTTAAGTAACTTTCCCAGGGTCACACAGCTAATAAATGTCTGAGGCCAGATTTGAACTCAGGAAGATGAGACTTCCTGACTCCAGGCCCAGCACTCTCTATCCACTGTGCCACCTAGCAGCCCTTGGATCTAGGCACGACATTTCTATTAAAACTCAAGATGGCATTTTGGTTTGTGTTGTTGTTATTTGTTTATTTGTTTTTTAATTTAATTTTATTTTTTTGCTCTTTGGAGGGAGAAGGGCAGAGCAATTGGGGTTAAGTGACTTGCCCAAGGTCATATGGCTAGTGAGTGTTAAGTGTCTGAGGCCTAATTTGAACTCAGGTCCTCCTGACTTGAGGGCCAGTGCTCTATTCACTGCACCACCTAGATACCCAATTTTTAAAATGTTGGTTGTTTGTTTTTTGAGGAAACCATGTCACTTGTGTGGATTCTATCAGTCAATGAAATAGCATACATCTTTTTCTTCATGAATTGCTGGCTAGTTAGATCTCCCTTGTCCTGTATATTTATTAGGGGTTGATTTTATGCCATGAAGTGTGGTACCTGATGTTTATCCATTTCAGATTTTAGGTTGTTAGCCTGTTGAGATCCTTTTGAATCTTGATTTTCATCAGCTAGTATAGTAACTCTCCCTCTCAACTTTTTATGTGCAGAAAAAAAATTGATAACCATGTCTTCATCCAAGTTGTTTATCAAAATGCTGAATAGGTCAGAGCCAAGTTTAGAGTCCTACAGCATGCCACTCTTCTCAAGCCTTGCTGCCTGTCACAAGTCTGCTAAAGGCTACAAAGCCACTTATCTCCCCCTAGTATTCTTCAGCCTTCTGCTGTCCATGTTAATTTGTCTGTTGCTCTCTCCATATCTTCAGAGCCCCCAAGCAGCTGTTCTTTCCTTTTTCAAAACCTTAAAATCCTACTTTGTTTCTGCTGTTCCTCTAAAATAAAATTCTTATCATTTTAAGCAACTCTTTCTTCCAAGATTACTGTAGGCTTCAATTAATTCTTTGGTACTAATATTTTTTTCCAATTCAGTTTTGCCTGATGCTACGAAACTTTGAGTTCATTAAGAGGTGAAGTAATATACAATTAGCCAATTCAGCTTCCACTCACGCTATATAGCATAAAATTCATAATACTGTATAAATTCTTTTATATACTTTTCCTGATTTATCAACTTTTATATACTTTTTCTGATTTATCAACTTGTGCTCTAATTGACTAGGTGGCACAATGGCTAGAAAGCTGGGCCCAGAGTCAGGAAGACCTAAATTCAAATCCAATTTCAGACACTTACTAGCTGTGTGACCCTGGGCAAGTCACTTAACCTCGTTGACTTCACAGTTGTCTCATCTGAATAATGATCTGGAGAAGGAAATGGCAAACCACGTAGTATCTTTGCCAAGAAAACCCCAGATGGAATCATGAAGAGTTGGATTATGACTGATCAACAAGAATGCCTTGAATGCTTTGATTGGTTTCTGGTTTCACACTGTTGTAGAATTCTATGGGTTATTTGTCCTCTCTTCCTAGCAAAACTGTATTATGATAACCACTTATTCCCTTTAAAAAAAAAGTAAAACTGATAGGGGATCAGGATTGAGACTAGAGTTGTTCTTTCACTGGTAGTGAATTCCCAGAAGAGGAAATACTCTACCAATGAAGCTCACCCCCTTCTCTGGGACCTAAATTCTTAGAGAGTTACCTAGAATATACCCATTACCAAAAACTTTCAAAGAAAAATAAAGACGTCTCTGGGCTTATATTGATAAAGTTCATTCTTTGGAGCAGTCCCCATCAATTATATCCCTTTGATTCATTTTGCCCCCATCCACAGTTTCCTCTGGGACTCAAAAAACTAGCTCAAAAATAAATGTGGAGAAAAGAGTTTGTAACTTCTGTGCAATCACTCAAGGTAACACAATGTATTTCAGGAGTAGGACCAGCCACCTAACAAAATACACCAATTTCACATACAACTGCAAAGTTGTATTTGTGTGTATATATATATATATATATATATATATATATGTATATATATACATATATATATATAAAATTCACAAAGCATTCTGTTTGTTTCCATGTTCCCTGCTGTATTTTATTGCCATTATTATTATTTATCTAGTTATAGTTCTTGCTATTCAGTTGTGTCCAACTCTGTGACCCCATTTGGGATTTTCTTGGCAAAGATACTGGAGTGGTTTGCTATTTCCTTCTCTAGCTCATTTTACAAATGAAGAAATTGAGGCAAACAGGGTTAAGTGATTTGCCCAGGGTCACACAACATAGTAAGTGGCTGAGGCCAGATTTGAACTCAGGAAGATGAATCTTCCTGACTCTAAGCCCTGCACTCTATCCACTGCATTCCACCTAGTTGCCATTGTTCTAATTATTCTTTCTTCAGAATTGCTTCGGATATCTTCTAATATTTATTGGCATTCTTTTGGGTGAGGCTATCTGGTACAGTGGAAAGAGAATTGTCTCTGTAATGAGAGGGCCTGGATTCAGATCCTACTTCTAAAGCTCCCTGGGGTAAGTCATTCAGCCTCTAGACTTCAGTTTCCTCAAATGTAAAGTGAAGGGAGTTGAACAGCCTCCAAGGTCCCTTCTAAAACTATGATCCTTTGCTTTTAGGACCAAGCCTGTGTATAGAACAGAGAAGTCCAGTGAGTGACTTTCTCTACCAAAGAGGATTAGCCTCTTCTCAGTAACATCTAGAGAATTTCCTGGGGGCATCAGAGGTTTAACTGGCTTCTGTATGTGGCAAAGGTGGGACTTGAATGCAGGTTTTCCTAATTTTGGAGTCAGGTCTGGGTCAATTTATGCCACTCAGTTTCCACCTTATTCTTAAGATACAATAATAATCCAGAACATTCCTATACCATGACATGTTTATTCGTTCCCCAATTTGTTGAACATATACGTTGTACCCACTTCTTACTGTCTTATCTTTTAGAATGTGAACATCTTGAGTACAAGGGATGATATCCTATCTTCTATGGCTCTTGCAATGCTGCCAAGCTCTAGCGGCTTAATGAGATGGACAGGATAAAGGCAGGTCCTGTGCTCTGACCACCATAATGGGCACTTGCCACAATAATGACTTTGAGGTCTAGTTATCCCCTAGCAATCAATTTTTGTGGTTCTATATCAGTTTTGTTGGATGTTATGAAACTTGACATCATGAAGTTCTCTCCATTTTTTTTTCATTTGCTTTATTTCTAAGTAGTTCTTTTACTGGAGCATTCCCTGGTTCTGACCCAATTTAGTTTTTGTTCAGATGCTTCCTGCAGGTTTGCAAATTATCCCGAGTCAGCTGATAATTGTTAATAAAACACAGTGTAGTCTCTGGGATCACCATTTGCTCTAAAGGAGGCCAATCTCTCTCCTGGGAATACCTTAGATAAAATTACAGGGCTAAGTGAGCTAGCTCCTCTCCACTTTTGAAAGCTAGTCACTTTTTGTCATAACAGGAAAGCCATTTCAGCAGGAACAGTGTCATTTGTTCCTTTAGTGAATTTGTTTTGGTCACAGTGTGTCACGTGAGGATCTCAGCCCTTAACTAGGGCTAGCACATACCTCTATATTTATATCAGGGTAGCATGGAAAGGTGCTGGACTTGGAATGAGGAAGATCTGGATTTGAATTCTACCTCAGACACTTATTAACTGTGTAACCCTGGGCAACTTCCTTATCTGTAAAATTAAAGGGTTGCACTTAGTAGCCTTTAAAGTTGCTTCCAGCTTTAAATCTATGATCCTGTGATCTAGATTACAGGACAGCAATTGGGCCTGGGTTTAAGCAATTTGTATTCCCTGCTGGTAAATCCAATTTAGTAATTTCTAGTTGGAGCTTTACAGCTGGGTCAGAGCCAGAACTTACAACTCCTCTGCTTAACAAGTGGCATCGGGCCCAAGTGAAAGAAGTTCAGGAATGAATGGGAAAGCGTTTATTAACCACTTACTATGTGCCAGGCACTGATGCCAAGCAATGGGAACCAAACTTACAACTGTAAGAGCTAAGAGCCAGAACCCCTGTCCTCCCCTGGTGCCTGGCTTCTGAGGAGGGAGACTATACTTATGAGGGTGTAGTAGCCTGGGAAGTCATAGAGATGGTGAGTGGTCAGAAAAACTGATTAATTAGCAACTGATTATCATCGAATTGATAATCCTGGACTCTCCAGGAATGATAGTGTTCATTTCTTTACTGTTCCCAGAACAGGAAGTGGAAGTTGGGAGGGGTGTGTGTAAATGGCACAAAGATGGTAGGAATACACCAACTAGATATCATGAACTCTCCCCAAAGTACAACTCCAGGGCAGGAGCAGAAGACCAAGCTGGAGGCAGAAGAAAAAGTAGTCAAAAGGTTTTTGCTGGTTTTCCTTCAGTCTCATGCAGAGACTTAAAACTTCTGGCCTCATTCTCATTCACAAGTAAATATAGCAGGCTGGAGTCAGATCTCCTGGAATTATGTCGGCCACATAAACATAGCATGGCACCATATGACTGACATTTGTCTAGCACTTAAGTTTTGCAAAGCCTGTTAGTTCATCAACAAGCATTTAAGTGTCTATTGTGCTAAGCACTGGGGATACAATGGAAGGCAAAACACAGTTTCTGCTCTCAAGGAGCTTACAGTCTAAAGGAGGAAATGAAACCTGAAAACAACTACATACAGAGAGATGCAGAAAACATTGGAGATAATCAACAGGGGGAAGGCACTAGCATTAAAAAGAATTGGCTTTACATATATTATCTTCTTATATCTTCACAATAGCGTGAGGTAGGCTGAAAGAAGTGAAATGAATAGCCAAAGTTCATAAAGCTAATAAGTATATGAGGTAGGATTTGAATCCAAATCTTTCCAGTTCCAACCCAGTGCTTTATCCACATGCCACCTAGTTGCCTCTCACCACCTGGGAATGTAAATACACACTCATGGGGAAGGTTGAGGTGCAGCCCTGCAAGAGATGACCAGTGAAGCCTGGTGTTTTAAATGAGAATGAGAAACTGTTTTTTCCTCTTGCTATTTATTTGCCTTGGGAAAGATTCTGGTAGCTTTCAATGCTACCTCCCTGCGGAGAAATCTAACAGATTGTTCCAATACTAAGAGTACAGAGGTATATAGACTGGTGCATACACCTACCTGATCTCAGGAAGGGGAGAAAACCAATTCAGAATCAGGGTAGTTTAGACCTGTGAAGCAAGGGAAAGTGAAATCAACTCTGGCTGCCTCCTGGCTCTCACTAGAGCATGGAGCCTTTGGGAGGGGCACCATAAGCACCATATACCTAGAATCATAAGATTATAGATTTAGAACTTGAAGGGACATCAAAAGGCATCTAAGTAACCCCTTCATTTTACAGATGAGAAAACTGAGGCCCAAGGAGGTTAAGTGATTTATCTTAGATCATATAGATAGTTAAGTGGCAGAGCAGGGGATGGAATTCATGTCTTCTGATTAGAAACCCAATACTCTTTAGCAGATGCTCACCTCCTCCTCAAATTACTTTTTATTTTCGTAACCAGGTACATGTTGTTTTCTCCTAGTAGAACTTCACCTATTTTAACCTCTTTTTCCTCTGTATGAGTGACTGTATTGGACTAGAAGACCTCTAAGCTTCCTCCTATTCTGAGAGTCTAGGGCATCTAATACAACCAAGTGTTTTCATCAGAAGAGGCAGCCTAATTGTGAATGATAGCTACCATTTCTAGAAACAGAGATTTCTGGTTTATAAAGCATTTTTCTATCAACAAACCTCTGAGGGTAGACATAGTTCTTTTATATATGAGAAAACTTAAACTGAGAGATTGACTTTTGCCTGTGGTTACACTTCTCTCCTCCCTTTCCCTCCCCTTCTCTCCTCTCTTCTCCCCCCCTCTACTCTCCTTCTGTCCACATAGGGTTCATGCCCTTACCTGCTGGTACTCTGCCCAAAGGAATGTAAATTTTGATCAATGAAACTTCAGAGTAGGACTTTGTAGAGGTAGTTTTACAAAAATGAAACTGTCCTTACACTGAAGGAGCTTATTTCTGCTCTGAATGATCTCATTTTTAGGTCCTACTCTGATACCTCAGTGTGGCATCAATAAATCAGTAAACATTTTAGTAAATGCCTATAATGTGTCAAGTACTTTGCTAAGAACCAGGGATACAAAGAGAAGCAAAAGACAGCCCCTGCCCTCAAGGAGCTTCCATTCTGATGGGGGGAGCAATCTGTCAACAAATATATACAAAGCAAGCTATAGTCTGGGTTGTTGAGGTTAAGCCTGCAAAGTATAAGCTCTGGCAGGTTCTGTCATGATGGGAAGGCTTTGAGTACAGTCCTGGCTACAGACTAAATGTGCTGCCCAAGAACCAGCTTAGCTAAGCATGAAGAGACTCATCTCCAGTAGGTTGTCAACCAGGGATGAATTACTTGACCAAGGTAACCCATAAAACAAAGAAAAATGTAAAATGATCCTCAATCCTGATCGGCTCCACCTTCTACTCCTGCAATGACAGTGGTAGACTATCAGAAAAAAAGAGCAGAGGCTGCTGATAATAACACAGTTTTTAGACCTTCTGTAGATGTTATTTTGACCGTTGGTATTCTAACTATGGGGTCTTTGTCCCATGACCAGTGACTACACACCTATCTGAAAGGGCTGAATTATGTCAGTACTGATATTCTTACTGTAAATGAAACCAGAAAAAAAGAAGGAAGCTGGAGCTAAATGAGAATGGTTCACAGAAAGGTTTGCCTCCTTGGAGAAGCAAAAAAAAAAAAAAAAAAGGAATTGGCAGATTTATTTTAACATTTGGCACAAGGAAACAAGAACCCAAATTTCATGGCATACTTAGCCATGTCATATTACAATACTCATGATGAGTATTTGAAGAAAGACTAAGATGAAAATAATTATACTTTATGCATGAACCTTGGCTGAAGAGTTGAAGAGGTTAGAAAATTTCTATAAAGATCCAGATGTGAACTTCTGAATTAAATCAGGATATACTTTGATACTTGGTGAGTTCAATACAATATATGGGAATAGGTAGGGATGGTGAGAAATAGATCAGAAATGGTGGGTTAGGAAAAAGAAATGAAAGAGACCAAAGACTTGACAACTACAGAGAAGATGCCTTTATATCATGAACACTTTCTTTGTGAAGGGAATTGGTATGCACTATGCATAGCAGGCAGCAAATAACATCACAAAAAAAGTGAAATTGATTATAGTTTATAACACAAGAAAGGCTCATTATTGATGTGGGAATCATATCTGAATCAAGTTTGTATACAGTCATATCACCAACTTGTTAGAGCAAAGGTCAGAATTAGTAAACAAATTGAAAAAAGAATAATAATGAGGAAAAGAGGATACAATTGAAACAGCTTGATATTGAATTTTCAAAATAAATTGTTAATGAAAAGTGTTTAATGGACAATTGAAATACCAATGATTATAATAATTTTACATATAAATTTAAACCATGTAAGTCAGTAGTCACAACAAGGAGACTAACCAAAATTTAAAAAACACCTTAGCCAGCACTTATTTAATGTACTAAGCAGAGAGAGATGGTGCTAAAGGCAGTACTGCTTTAGAATATAAAATAATACTTGTAAAGAAAGATGACAGCCTATTATGAACAGAATTTCATCATAGAGCAGAGAAAAGCAGAGGAAAATAAAACTGAGTCAAGTGTCTCCCTACTCCAAACCATTCTTTTCATAGCTGCCAAAGTGATTTTCCTAAGGTGTAGATCTGACAATGTCATTTCCCAGCTCAATAAACTTCAGTGGCTCCCTATTGATTCTAGGGTCAAATATTATTTCCTCTTTATCTCATATTTTATGATGTACATTATTAGTATATTAATTTGTATTTTTGTATATTTTATAAATATTGTATATTTATATTTGTATATTTTATAAATATTTAAATATACACATATGAAGGGTACATGCTCAAAATTTTTTACTGATAGAGATGTGTAATCAAAAATGTTTGGATACCACTGCTCTAGGGACTCTGCTGAACAAATCAGACTTCCTTGAGTCTCCTTTATCACAGTGTCTCTAAGATCAGAGGGTCACTGAACAAGAGGTCTGAACCACTGCTCCAGGGATGTTTTAGAATTCCGTTTTGGACATGTGATGCATAAGATGCCTACAGAACACCCAGTTCAAAATGTCCAATAGACAATTAGTGATGTGGGACTGGAGATCAAGAAAAAAGGTTAAATCTGGGTAAATGGATCTGTGAATCATTTGTATAGATAGGATCATTGAATCCATGGGAGCCTATAACATCATCAAGTGCAATAGTGTAAAGAGAGAGAAAAGAGCCTAGGACAGAGCCATATGTGACTTGGGGGGAGATCCAGCAAAGGGACTTTGAGAAGGAGCAGTTGGAGAAGTAGGAGAGCCAGGACAGAGAAAATAGTGTCATGAAAGCCTAGAGAGGAGAAAATACCCATCAGAAGAGGGTAAGGGTGATTGACAGTGTCATTGACTGCAGGAAGGACAAGGAGTGAGAAACAACCATTAGGTTTGGCAATTAAAAGATCATTGATAACTTTGGAGTGAGCAGTTTCAGTTGGATGATTAGGTCAAAAACCAGACTTCGGAAAGGAAGTGAGAGGAGAGAAATGGAGGTACCAATTATAGGTGGCTTTTTCAAGTTTAACTATGAAATATGATACGAGAGCTAGTGGGATGGACAGGTTAAATTTTCTTTGAGGATAGGGGAGACATAAGCATGTTTGTAGGCAGCAAAAAAAGCAACCAGTAGACAGGGAGAGACTCAAGATAAATAAGAGAGGAGGAGTGATAGAAGGGGAAATCTGCTGGAGAAGATGGGATGGAAGGGGATCACTTGAGCACATGGAAGGGTTTACCTTGGCAAAAAGCAGGGCCACCTCTTCATGTGAGATAAGAGTAAAAGCAGAAATAGTTGTGGAGGACATCTAAGTGATGTGAGATGATGAGAATTGGGGAAAAGGAAGCTCTAGGTGAATGGCCTAAAGTTTTTCAGTGATATATGAGTCTTAGCTTAGAGGGTGGAGAGAGTGTATGATGGAAGATTTAGGGAAGAATGGAAATGTTTAGAATGGCCACTATGGTGAATTGGGTAATGCATTTATTATGGATGTGTAAAAAGATTGCCTTTCTGCATTGAGGAACTAGTTGAGACTATGTAACATAAATTTGTAGTAGACCCAGTCAGCAAGATTTTATGATTTTTTTTCCTTCAGCTTTGTTTAGCTACATACAAATAGGAGAGCTGTTAAAGGCTGGTGGAAATAATCCAAGGTGGGGGCTTGGTGAGACATGATTAGCAATAGGATAAGGGGGCAAGAGTCTCAAGTGCAGAGCTGACTTGATTCACTAAGGAATCAAAATAGGGAAAGTTGGAAAGTGTGTCCAGTACAAGGGTGGTGGCCTTTAATTAAGTGATTAGAGTTTAGTGATGGAGGATCAAAGTTCATAGTAAGGACAAAGAACAGATTTGTAATGCAGAGGGAAAGATGGAATGATCCATGATTATGATTTGATAAAAGAATTTAAGGGTTCATGAACATGGAGGTGAAACACTTATGGGTGTTGGTATGACCTCTTTACATTTTCTAACTATTACTAAGCCTGGGGTCCCACCCTGATTATACAGCTTCTCTGGCCACCCTTTCTGTTACTGACTGCACCTTCACTCATTCTGCTTGGCTCACTTGTTGAGGTAGGGAAATTGGGATACTTTTAGCTCCCCAATGTCACTTCCAGGTTCTACCTCCATCATTCAGTAACCTCTTTTCCTTCGAGGTCCATGCTATTCATATTTACCACCCAATCAAAAGCCTGGTAGATGTCTCTGGACCAGGGCTTCTTAAAGTTTTTTCCACTCCTTTGTTGCATGGCCTGAGGGTATGGGTAGTACAAAATGCCCAGCTTTGTGTTCAGAACTAAGGCTGCAGCAAAGTAGGGCAATGCCACACCGGCAAGCGGGCAAGCACTGCTAGAAAGATCTCGGATTCATTATGTGTTTGATTTTGAATTAATTTTTGATTGTTGCATGTTCAGAAAACTTTTACTGTTGCCAAATTTTTTTCGACCCCATGTGGGTCAAACAACCCACAGTTTAAGAACTGTTGCATAGATCACCAGGTCATCTTCTTTCTTTCCTCAATGACTTCAGTTCCTGGATCACAATTTTTCTCTCTTCCCCAACTCCCACTCTCATTCCTGGAAACTTCAGCCTACATATTGACTCTTCCTCAAATGCCCTAACCACTCAGTTTTTCAATCTACTCACTTCCCATAAGCCACTCCTCCACCCTACCTTAGCTGCACACAAAGATGGTCATACCTTAAATTTAGCCACTTCAGTGTTTAAGAATTATGAAATCCCCTTCCATGATCATAGTCTATAGGTTTTCCACCTCTCCCTTCCATTATTAAACCCTGATTTTTGTCCATACTATGACCTTCAATCCCTCAACCCCTCAGCTCTCTCTACGGCCATCATCTCTTCACTAGCCACTCTCTTCTCTTTTCCCCATTTTGACCCCTTGGTGAACCAGTTCAACTCTATATCTTCTTCTCTTGAGTCCCTAGTCTGTTTATAATATCACAATCCCACCCTGTCAAGCTTTAACCTTGGATCAATCCAATCATCTTTCACCTTCACTCTTACACATATACCACTGTATGAAGGTGGAGGAAATCATGCAACCATCCTATAATTTATGCTAGACAACCTTAGCTGGGCCCTCACTGCTGTAGGCAATCCCATTCCATGGGACTCCTCCTTATACCCTCTCTTCTAAGAACCTTGCCTCATATTTTACAGAAAAAAATTGAATCCATTTGCAGTGATTGCCCTCTTTCTTCCTCATCTCATATCACTTGTTGCCTTCTCCTTGATCTCCCTGCATCCTTTGACACTGTTAATTACCCTCTCCTCCTTGATACCGTCTTCTCTCTAGGTTTTTGGGACACCGCTTCCTCTTGGTTCTCATCCTACCTAGCTGATCGATCATTTTCTGTCTCTTTTACTGGATCCTCTTCCTGATAACATTCTCTAATTGTAAGGTATCCCTCAGAGTTCTGTCTTTGACCCTTTTCACTTCTCCCTCTTTACTACTTCACTTGGTGATCTGATCAGTTCTCATGGATTTTTAATTATCATTTCTATGATGATGATGATTCTTAAATCTGCCTATCCTTCCCTAACCTCTGTGTTGACCTCTATTCTCATATCTCCAAATGCCTATTGGACATCAAGCTTATTCAGTAATGAGGCAAAAAACATGCCAAATACATTTTATAGCATTTATTGTCCCTTCCATAGGCATTCTCAACCCTTTTTTTTATGATGTTTTTGAATGTATAAAATAAAATAGGTTCTTACAAAGGACTTTAGAGGTTAGTGAAAATAAATATGTAATCTTTTCTCTTCCAACTTCATAAACTATCTGAAATCTATCCATGGACCTCTTGGGGGTCTAAAGAGTTCAGTTTAAGAAATTTTATCATAGATTTGAGAACTTGATTCTCTACTGCCTTGTTAATTTAATTTTTTTAATTAACAAAAATATTTTTCCTCTCTCTTCTATCTCCTCCTCATCATTGAGAAAATGGAAAAAAAAAACCCTTTTGTAACAAATATGCATATTCAAGGAAAACAAATTTCCACATTAGACAGATACAAAAAAATATGTGTTTCAGTCTGCACCCTCAATCCACCATCTCCTTGACAGGAGGTAGGTGTCATGTTTCATCATGAGTCTGCTGTCATCATGGTTGGTCATTGCATTGATCAGAGTTTTTAAGTTTGTCAGAGCTATCTGTCTTTACACTGTTGTTATTGCATAAATTATCCTCCTGGTTCTTCTCACCTCATTCTATATCAGTTCATAAAAGCACAATGCCTCATAGCACATATGAAAATCTGCTTCAGATGGATATGACTTTGACATAAAAGGTCACAACATTAACAAATTGGAGGAGCAAGATGAAAAGGAAGGGACTGGAAACAATATAAATCATATCCTTCCAATAAGACTGTGAATTCCTAGAGGGTAGGGACCAGGGACTTCTTTTGCATCCTGTCAGTGATCTGGGCATAAGGAAAGGGCTTTATCAATACTTTTTATTTTTAATTTATTTTTTCCTTTTTATTGGTATCTTTTACTTTTATATCACCCTAATTTCCTAATGTATATTTTCCTTTTACCCTACCCAGAGAGCCATTCCTTTTAACAAAGAATAAAAAAGGGAAAAGAGATCAATTCAACAAAACTAACCAATTTGTTAATCTAGCTTGGCCTTATATGCTGTATTCTATCTCCATAGTCCTCCACTTTTACAAAGAAGGGCCAGGCTTGATAGAGTGTTCAATCCTGATTGCTGTTGTTATTCTTTTTATTTATATTTGTTGTAGTCATTGTATATATTGTTTTCCTGGTTCTTTTCAATTCACTTTGCATTAGTCTTCTCATGTCTTGTACTCTTCATGGTTACCACTTTCTGCAATGCAATAATATTCTGTTATATTCTTGTACCATAATTTGTTTAGCCATTCTTCCAAGTGATGGACATCTAGTTTGTTTCCAATTATTTGCCAATCAATACTTTTTAGTTGATTTACTTAGAAATTGTTCAATGCTCTAACCTGTTTTGTATCTACTTTCCTTCCTAAAAAGTAGGCTTGGGTGCAAATGTATAGAGGGTCTAGCACTCTCCTACATTTTAAAAATGCAGGCCAAGAAACTAATAACAAGCTTTGTGAGAATGAGGGAGTGTTGAAGTGGTTTAATGGAACAACAGAAAATGTGTTAAGAGGCTCCACTTGCAAAACACAACTGAAAGCTATTAATGTCCTCTTATTTTCCAACAATCTGCAAAAATTGAAAGCAAACAGGGTGTTGGTTACCTTTTAAAATTTTTATTGTGATTTCATATATAATTCAGATCACTGGATGACTTAACTCCTGCTAATAAATTGTGTACATCTTGAACACCATAAAAATCATCCAAGCACAGCAGAATGTGTTTATTCATTGTTGGACACCTCAGGGGATTGCTTAATTCAAGAAGGATGAATAATAGATTTAATGGTAAAGGTGCAACACTTCTCTTGCATGATATTATATATATTATAAAACTTTTTTCTATAATTTTTTATTTGTCAATGCTCCCTCTGCAAAGAGTACAAGGCCTTTTAAATATAGTGTATTTGTTTATTAGGGCAAATTCTTTTAGTATCATAATTAAATAAGGGAGGAAGTGTGACTTCTTTCTTCCAAAGAAGGGACTTTAGGGAAAAAAAGAAATGGAGGAAGGATAAGCAGTGACTCCTAAAATTATTACATATAATATGTAAATATATAAAAAATTATATATAATAAAGTTACTTTTAGAAATTTTCTTTATTAATTCTACCCCCTCACATTATGTTGCACTTACTATTGTGTGGGGTATAGGTACCCCAAAAATCCCATACCCAAAAAGAAATTAAAAGTCAGAGGTATCTTTAGGAAAGAACAGGAGGTTTTATTCAGTTCTCGAAAGAAGAGGGCATCCCTTCCACCACTACAAACCAGCAGAATGAGGCATGTTACAGAAGATGGAACAAGAATTTGTACCTAAGAAGCTGCCCCCCCCGTTGTCTCTTCTCCCATTGGCTGGGAAGTGGGTTTACAATCTGGGCACAAAATCTCCTCCAATGATAAGGAACAAGGAAATAAGGGATAGCCAATCCAAATGTACCTATCCTTATTTGGCAAATGCCAAAGTGAAGAAGGGGGAAGGGCTCTAAGAGATTCCTAAAATTCCTGAAGGGCTTAAGGCTGATTGACAGCAAGGGAAGGGGGAAGAGGGTCCTAGGTTGTATAATTTCTTAGGAAACCCAGGACTCAGGTCTGTCCAATCTTACAAAAGTCTGTTTCTGGTTTTGAGATAGTCCCTCTCCCTTCTCCTCATTCTGAGGAGTCTTCACAGAGGGTACAGAGAAAGAGTGTACCCCACTCACTATGAAGACGCTTTGTATTTGTTTATTGATGTACATAAGTTTTTTACCTCTCCCTCCAACAGAATATAAGCTACTTGAGGATAAGCTGCAGTTTGTTTTTTGTCTCTGCATTTCCTGGGTGTAGTAGAGCACCTATCACATATGAAGTGCCTTCTACACGCCAGGCACTGTGCCAAGTGATGGACATACAAAGAAAGGCAAAAAACAGTCCCTGCTTTCAAGGGCTGACAATCTAAAGGATGTGTTTAACAAGTGCTTGTTGAGTTGAAAAACCTCAGGACTCGGATCAATACCATGTCTAGCCCTGACTTTGGCACACTTCCTTACTCTAGGTAGAGAAGTGACAGACAATATGTGTGGTAGTGATGGAATCCAAATAAAGCTGCCCCCAGCCCCAATATTCTAACTTCATTATAGGCCTGGCCCTAGTGAACCTCAGGCCCACAGCACCTACCTAGCCCCTCCCACTAATGTCCTAACTTCTTTGTATATGTCTCACTGCTCACTAGAACAACAGGTGTGTCCCCAAACTCTTAGTTTCCACAGAAACATCAGGTGTGTCCATGTGATGGAAACCTAGCTGCTGCCTCTACCAGGTCACTGCCCCCAGACCCCTTCCCATAGGGAACAGGTGTGTTCTTGTATTCAATCACAATCACATCATCCATCTAGCCCAAGAAAGGACCACAGTAGCTAGCCAGTTGGAGGGCAGAATGACCAGAATGTTTAACCACCCAACCATAGATGGGACCCCCTCCTCTATTACCTAATCCCTTAACAAACTCCTCTTGCCTTTTTAATATTAATGATATTCCTCTGTTCTATGTAAATTTCTGTTATGTAATTGCATCTTCACCCTATAAAAATCCATCTTGCTTTCTCTAAAATTGCTGGTTCCTCTTGGAATTTAGCCTGCTTCATGAGAGTTGTCAATTTCAATAAATGCCTATACTTGGATTAAAAGTGGTCTGACTCTGAATTCCTTGAGACGGTTCCACCACAGCACATCATGAAACAGAAACAGTTTTTGGGTGGGCAGAGCCCCCACCTCAACAGTTTTTGGTGTCCCTGGGTTTAAACTGCAACAGTAGGAGGTACACGTTTTCAGACCCAGTCAATGAGTTTATTTGTTTTGCTTGGCTGTACTTAGCTGGGATGGGGGAAGTCACTGGTAAATGTCAATGATATAAAGAAAAAGCATCAATAAAACGTTTAAAAAATAAATGCTTGCTGAATTGAACTGAATTGAATTGAATAGCATTTTATAGTTTATTACCCAGAAAGAACTCATGAAGTAAGAAAAAAACAAGTGATAAAGATGAGCTCATTCCTAAAATAAACTGGAAAAAAATCTCATAAATGAAGAACATTTGCCCTTAAGATGATTAATTTCTAATGGTTAGGCCAAGGCAGATTTTTAAGGTCTTTTGTTCACTGGTTTTTACCTTTCTGTATGATATCAAGTAAATCCTTCTTAATGGACTAACTTACTTTATATTTTAAAAGAATAAAAAATGCTGAAAGCTGGCATTCCTCCCTCCTTCCCTGGTTTAAGAAGATAAATAATATAGAATTGTTAAGTAGCCTTGAAAATTCAACTGTTTAATTCAATAAGCACTTACTTTATGCAAAACACTCTTCTAGGCGCTGGGAAGACAAACACAATGATTTTATTCCTGTAGGTGCTGCCTCTACAAACTCAGATCATAGTAATACTACTACTTAGTGGCTAATAATAACTCACATTTATAAAGACCTTTAAGACATGCAAAACATGTTATCACATTTGGTCTTCCCAAACAACCCTTTGAGATAACTGCTATTATTATCCCTATTTTTCAGATGAGGAAACTGAGGCTGAGAGAGGTTAAGGGAGGTGAAAGTTGAGCTAACAGGCTCGAAGAGTTGGCAAGTATTTGAAACAGGATTGAAGCTCAGGTCTTCCTGAATCTAACTTCCACCTACTTATCATGTCCTCTCACTCTTTCACTCTCCCATATCCAATCTTTTTCTAAGTTCTATCAATTCTATCTTCAACACATCTCTCTTCTATGCCCCCTTTGATACTGTCCTACCACCCTGGTAAAGGTCACTTGACATTCCTCTCACACAACACCCGCAACCCTGGGCATTTTCGTTGTCTGACCCCCATGTCTAAAATTGTCTCCCTCTTCATCTCTGCTTCCTTCAGTTCTTGGCTAAAGTTCTATCTTCTCTGCAAGAAGGTTTTTCCAGTCCTGCTTAATCTTAGTGCCTTAACTCTGAGATTATCTCCCATTTATTCTGCATATACCTTGTTTTGCAGGTTGTCTCTCCCATTAGATTGTGAGCTCCTTAAAAGTAGAGACTATTTTTGCCTTTCTTTGTATCCTTGGCACTTAATACATATAATGCCTGCCACATAGTAGGTACTTAAAATTTTTTTTGTTTTAAGTTTATTTATTTTTAGTTTTCAGCATTTACTTCCATAAGTTTTGAATTTTCTCCCCCTTCCTTCTCTCCTCCCTCCCCAAGACAGCATGCAATCTTATATAGGCTCTACATATACATTCCTATTAAACATATTTTCACATTAGTCATGTTATAGAAAAATTAGAACAAATGTGAGGGACCATGAGACAGAAAAAAACAAAACAAAAAAAAGAAAATAGTCTGCTTTGCTATGCATTCAGACTCCATAATCTTTCTCTGGATCTGGACAGTATTTTCCATCATGAGTCCTTTGGAATTGTTTTAGGTCCTTGCATTGTTGAGAAGGGATAAGTCTATCAAAGTCAGTCATTGAACACTGTGGCTGTTACTGTGTGCAATGTTTTCCTGGTTTTGCTCCCCTCACTCAGCATCAGTTGATGGGCATCCCCTTGATTTCTAGTTCTTGGCCACCACAAAAAGAGCTGCTATAAATATTTTTGTACATGTGGGTCCTTCTCCCATTTTTATGATCTCTTTGGGATATAGCCCTAGAAATGGTATTGCTGGGTCAAAAGGTATATACATTTTTATAGCCCTTTGGCCATAGTTCCAAATGGCTCTCTAGAATGGCCGGATCAGCTTACAACTCCACCAACAATGAATTAGGGGTCCAATTTTCCCACATTTTCTCCATTTATCATTTTCCTGTTTTGTCATGTTAGCCAGTCTGATAGGTGTGATGCAGTACCTCAGAGTTGTTTTGATTTGCATCTCTCTAATCAATAGTGATTTAGAGCATTTTTTTCATATGACTATAGATAGCTTTAATTTCTTTTCTTTTCTTTCTTTCTTTTTTTTTTTTTTGGCTTTTCTTTTTGGAGGGGGGAAGGCATTGCAATTGGGGTTAAGTAACTTGCCCAATCACATGTATTAAGTGTCTGAGTTTGGATTTGAACTCAGGTCCTCCTGACTCCAGGGCTGGTGCTGTAGCCACCCTGATAGCTTTAATTTCTTACTTGGAAAACTGCCTGTTCATATACTTTGACAATTTATCAATTGGGAAATGACTTGTATTCTTGTAAATTTGACTAAGTTTTCTATATATTTTAGAAATGAGGCCTTTATCAGATACTAGTTGTAAAAATTCTTTCCCAGTTTTCTGCTTCTCCCCTAATCTTGGTTGCATTGGCTTTGTTTGTGCAAAACTTTTCAATTTAATGTAATCAAAATTATCCATTTTGCATTTCATAATGTTCTCTATTTCTTTTTTGGTCATAAATTCCTCCATTCTCCATAAATATGACAGATAAACTATTCTTCACTCCCCTAATTTGTTTGTAGTATCAACTTTTATATCTAAATCATGTACCCATTTAGTCTTTATTTTGATATATGGTGTCAGACATAGGTTTATGCCCAGTTTCTGCCATACTATTTTCCAGTTTTCCCAGCAGTTTTTGTCAAATAGTGAGTTCTTATCCCAGAAGCTGGGGTCTTTGGGTTTGTCAAACAGTAGATTGCTACAATCATTGACTATTGTATCTTGTGTACCTAGCCTATTCCACTGGTCTATCCCTCTATTTCTTAAGGAGTTTTCATTATTTCTGCTTTATAATACAATTTAAGATCTGATGTGGCTAGTCTACCTCCCCTAGCATTTCTTTTCATTAATTCCCTTGATATTCTGGACCTCTTGTCCTTCTAGATGAATTTTGATATTATTTTTTCTAGCCCTATAAAATAATTTTTGATAGTTTGATTGGTATGGTACTAAGCAAGTAAATTAGTTTAGGTAGAATTGTAATTTTTATTACATTAGCTCAGCCTACCCATGAGCAATTGACATTTTTCCAATTATTTAGATCTGACTTTATTTGTGTGAAAAGTATTTTTTAATTTTGTTCATATAGTTCCTGGGTTTGTTTTGGCAGGTAGACTCCCAAATATTTTATAATGTCTACATTAACTTTAAATAGAATTTCTCTTTCTATCTCTTGCTGTTGGGCTTTATTAGTAATTTATAGAAATGCCAATGGTTTATGTGTATTTATTTTATATCCTATAACTTTGCTAAAGTTATTTATTATTTTAAGTAGTTTTTTTACTTGATTCTCTAGGATTCTTTAAGTATGTCATCATATCATCTGAGAAGACTGATAACTTAGTTTCTTCATTGCCTATTCTAATTCCTTCAATTTCTTTTTTTTCTCTCATTGCTACCTTATTGTACCATATTGATTGAGTGGTGATAATGAACATCCTTGTTTCACTCCAATCTTATTGGAAATGCATCTAGCTTATCACCATTACATATAATACTTGCTAGTGGTTTTAGGTAGATGATAGTAGGTACTTAATAAATGTTTATTGATTTGACTTACCTTGACTCCCCATCTCCTATATGTTCCACAAGGCTATCTAGGTGCTTCTTGAGAGGTGCAATGACCAAAGGATTTACTACTCTTTCCAAACCTAGCTAGGCTGGTTCACAGATAGAAGACACACAATCCATTTCCAGACCTGAAACTGAAGATTTTTGTGGGACCTGCTAGAACTTACGTTCCAATGCCATAACCTTCAAGAACCTAGGTCACCTGCACACCATGATGAAGCATCAGAGGAAGGCTTTAAATGAAAAAATGTTGTTTGTTATCTTTAATTTATTATCTGAAAGAACATTTAGCTCTATTGGAAAGAGCAAAAGACAGAGTTTGCCACAACTCTCTTGTGCAAATTAAAAAGCAAAACCAAAAACATTACCTTTTGTCTTTACTTTAGCTTAGTCAATAATCAGCAAACATTTATTAAGTGCCTACTCTGTGCCACTGTGCTGAGGGCTGGAGATACAAAAAAGAGGCAAAAAACAATCCCTCCCCTCATGGAGTTTACAATCTAATGGGAGAGTTTACAATCTAAATACTAAAGCTTACTTATGGTTTGTTAGAAAGTAGGTGAAAAAGTTTCCTAGAAAGTATGTGAAAGTACTTTCTCCTTTCCCTTTTCTGTGTCTCTCTCCTGTCCCTAGAATCCCTTCTCTCCCCAGAGGGTTCCTAGTACATTCATGCAGTTTGATAAGAGTTTTTTGCCCAGGCCTGCCTTCTTAGTTCAATGTCTCATTTCCTCACATTCTCTCTCATGCCTTTCCTTTTCCCTTGAACACCCTGGTTGCAATTAACTAAAGGAGAGTTGATAAACCAATTCATGATAAAGTGAAAACTGCTAACAACTACTAACAATGACTGCTAACAACTTACTGCTTTACCCTTTCAAAGGAATGACTTAAAACAAGAGGCAGAGATTGGCAACACTTTAACAAAATAAATACTTCTCTAATAGCAAAATGGCAGTCAATGAAAGAAGAGGGAGACTTCCCCATTCCTTTAGATCATAGCATTTGGTCCAATGCTTATTCCACTCACATATGTATTCTGGAACTCAGAGAGGAGGAAACTTCCCTCTTGTGTCCTCCATTTGACTGGGTTGCTACTTATATAAAAGTGGTAAAAGGAGAAAGAACGATCTCCAACAAAATTACGACATTTTCCTACAACCCAACAACAAAGTGTTAAGAAGTTCCTCTGTCAAGCAGATAGCATCACAAGGCTTTGGTCATTTGGGTGAAAGTCATTAACTGAAGATGGGCCCACATCCCTACTGGCCTTTAAAAAGCAAGTTAGCTCTGGAGTAAGTCAGCCCTAGGGAAAGGATTTGCTCTTCACCTTTTACTGGAGCCTCTTGGAGAATACAAGTGGGAAGGGACCTTCTCTCTCTTCCTCCCCCACTGACAGTGTGGCCTGCAGCAGAAGCACATGGCAGTGTCCAATGTCAGTTCAGAGAGTCCCTCTGAAGTGTTAAGTGGTAATTGACAAGAGGGAAGAATGGAACCTGGGACCAAGATCTTGCTTCTTAGGAGGTAACAGGTCTCAGAACTAAGATGTCAAGGGACCAGAACCAGGCAGTCTTCTGCTGATTGTTGAGTAAAAGTTTGAACTCTCTCTGAATGACCTTAGGCCAATATTTCTCTTGTTCCTTGAGCTAAATATGATTGAAACTATGGCTCAATAGCTAGTTACCTTCATCCAAAAGGGAAAACCTTCTAATTCCAAAGTAAATGTGATCAGAATTTGATCCATTTCCTTGATATGTATATCAGACCCTATTGAAGGCAGAGACCATTGTGTTCCTTTCTCTCTCTGCAGTTTTCCTGGAATCCTCACTTCCTCTGTGAAACCTTTTCTAATTCTCCTTAATCCTAGTGCCTTCCCCTCTATTATTTCCAATTTATCCCGTACATACTATATTTGTACATTGTTGTTTTCATTAGATTGTGAGATCTTTGGGAGCAGGGTTTATCTTTTGCCTTTCTTTGTATCTCCAGTACTTAGCACAGTGCTTGGTACATAGCAAGGCTATGTACTATGGACTTAATAAATCAGGCATCAGAGTGGGGATGCCACAGCAGCAGCTAGAAGCAAGAAGGTCTACAGACACAGCTCCTGAGGATTTTGTCTTGGCTTCATGCCTTCACATGCCTCTCCCTGGGTCTTTTCAGCCTTGTCTCTGCAAGGGTCAAGTGATATATGCTGCTACTGGTACGTTTTTGCTCCAAAGCAAAAAGTTTTTTCCCTGGTCATGAGAACATCTCTGACAGTTCCTAACAGCCTCAGTAGACAATAATTCAAATTTGGTAATTAGTTATCTTGTTATTCTATATCCGTAGTTGTATTGATTTCTTTCTAAAGAGGCCTTCATTTTCTTTCCATGTTCATATTCCTATAATTTTAATTTTATTCCTATGAGGATTTATGCTGAGTCCATAGAGGAAAGAGTTTCCAAGGTTACCAGGAATCCACAGGCTGAGGTCTTTCTTTTTCAATCTCATAGATTTATAATTTTATGTATTTCTCTTTAGGAGAGATAATATGACAAAATGGATAGAGTGCTGGAACTGCATTTAAGAAGATGCAAGTTAAAATCCCTATTGTTATATTTGGTAGCTGTGTAACAATGGACAAATCATTTAACCTCAGACAACTCTGTGCTGGTAAGTTTAACAATTGACTCTCTAGGGGAAATCTTTTATGTTTAGTCTGCATTATTAACATTTTTTTCTATCACATTGTTAGGTCTAGAAATTAACAAAATAATAAGTCAACCCCAGATTTGTAGGATTTTTCAGTTTCTGAAGTATGAATGCTTACATTGAAATTTTAACAACTGCCTCTTGAAGGCAGGTTTGAGCTGGCTCCATTATACTCTTATAACTCTCTAATATTTAGGTATATCATATAACTATTGGTTCTAGTCCAGCCATTGTGGTGGAGGGAAGGAATTCCCATACCAATGAATTAAGAGATCCTTGATGTATAGATTTCATGTGCTCATTAGAGCTGGAACAGTCCTTGGAGTATGAGTCCAAGTACCTCATTTTACAAATGGGGTAACTGAAATGTACACAGGTTATTACGAAATAGGAGTTAGAATTAAATCAAGGTCTTCTGACTAAATCCTGATTCCTTTTCATCATACTGCATTGCCTCCTTTTCTCTTTTTTCTTTCTTAAAAATGTGTTCATTTTTTTCTCTTTGTTTTTAAGATTCATAAAATTTTTTTGCATTTGAAATTCTTGCTTTTATTTATTTTTTATTTAATATTTTATTTCCCTCAGTTATAGGTAAAAACAATTTTAACATACGTTTTTAAAATTCTGAATTCCAAATTCTCTCCCTTCTTCCCTTCCCAACCCCCCTTCTTTGAGAAAGCAAGTAATTTGATATAAGCTATACTTGTGTAGTCATGTCAAACATCCATAATAGTCATGTTGTGAAAGAAAACAGACAAAAAAATCTCAGGAAAAATAAAGAAAGTTTTAAAGAAGTATGCTTCAATCTATATTCAGACATCATAGTCTGGATAGTATTTTTCATCATAAGTCCTTCAGTTGTCTTGGATCATTGTATTGCTGAGAAGAGCTAAATCATTCACAGCTGATGATCTTATAATATTGCTCTTACTTTGACAGCTCATTTTACTTTGCATCAGCAACCCATGCAAGTCTTTCCATGTTTTTTCTGAGAGCATCCTGCTCATCATTTCTTATAGCACAATAGTATTTCATCATAATCACATACCACAATAATTTCAGCCATTCTCCAATTGATGGGTATCCCTTCAACTTCTAATTCTTTATTTTATTTTATTTTTTTTGCTTTTTGGAGGGCAATTGGGGTTAAGTGACTTGCCCAAGTTCACACGGATAGGTTTTGTGTGTGTGTGTGTTAAGTGTCTGAAGCTGGATCCAAACCCAGGACCTCCTGACTCCAGGGCCAGTGCTCTATTCACTGTGCCACCTAGTCACCCCCAACTTCTAATTCTTTACCCCCAGAAAAGAGCTGCTATAAATAATTTTGTACATATAGGTCCTTTGTTTTTTATTTTTTTAATCTCTTTTGGGATACAGACCTAGTAGTGGTATTACTAGGAGAAAGGAATATGCATGGTTTTATAGCCCTTTGGTCATAGTTCCAAATTGTTCTACAGAATGGTTGAATCAGTTCACAACTCCACCAGTAGTGCAGTTTTCCTACATCCCCTCCAACATTTGTCTTTTACTTTTTTATGTCCTATTACACACCTAACAGGTATGAGGTAGTACCTCAGAACTGTTTTAATTTGCATTTCTCCAATCAATGAATTAGAGTATTTTTATATGGTTATAGATAGCTTTGATTACTTCATTTAAAAACATATCTTTTGATCGTTTATCAATTGGAGAATGGCTCTTATTTTTATAAATTGACTCAGTTCTATATATGTTTGAGAAATGAGGCCTTTATCAGAGAAACTTGCCTCAAATTTTTTTTCACAATTACTACTGCTAATGGTATTTCCTTCCATTCTATCTCTTCCTTCTTATTCTGTTCTCTCTCTCCTTTCACCCGTTTCCTCCTCAAAAGTGTTTTGCTTCTGACTACCCCTCTCCCAATCTGCCCTCCCTTTTATCACACACACCCCTTTTATTATCCCCTTCCCTCCCTCTTTCCTATAGAGTAAGATAGATTTCTATATGCAATTGAGTACGTACGTTATTCTATCTTTGAGCCAATTCTGATGAGAGTAAGGTTCCTCTAATCTTTTAATGTAGAAGCTGCTAAATCTTGTGTTATTCTGAATGTGATTCCACCATACTTAAATTGTTTCTTTCTGGTTGTTTGCAATATGTTCTCCCTGACCTTGAAACTCTGGAATTTGTCTATAATATTCCTGGGAGTTTTCATTTTGGGATCTCTTTCAGGAGGTGATTCTTTCAATTGCTATTTTACCCTCTGTTTCTAGAAAGTCAGGGCAGTTTTCCTTGATGATTTCTTGAAATATGATGTCTGGGCTCTTTTTTTATCATGATTTTCAGGAAGTTCAATAATTTTAAAATTATTACTCCTGGATTTATTTTCCAGTGGGTTATTTCACATTGTCTTCTATTTTTTCATTATTTTGGGTTTGTTTTATTGTTTCTTGATTTCTCCTACTCATTAGCTTCCGTTTGCTCCATTCTAATTTTTAAGGAATTATTTTTTTCAGTGAACTTTTGGACTTTTTTTTTCCATTTGGTCGATTCTGTTTTTTAAGGTATTCTTCTTCTCATGGACTTTTGGGACCTCTTTTACCATTTGGCCTACTCTGTTAGGTATTATTTTCTTCAGTGTTTTTTTGTATCTCCTTTACCAAGTTGTTGACTTGTTTTTCATGATTTTCTTGCATCATTCTCACTTCTCTTCTCAATTTTCCCTTTAGTTCTCTTACTTGATTTTCAAAATCCTTTTTGAGCTCTTTCATGGCCTGAGACCATTTCATATTTTTCTTGGAGGCTTTGGATGTAAGAACTTTGACTTTGTTTTGTTCTGAGTGTGTGTTTTGATCTTCCTTGTCACCATAGTAATTTTAAATCGTCATTTTTCCTGTTGTTTGCTCATTTTCCCGGCCTATTACTTGACATTTAACTCTTTGATAAAATAGAGCTCTGCTTCCAGGCTGGAGGACACACTGTGCAGTTGTTTGCAGATACTTCTAGGGACCTGTGAGTTTTTAGCTCTTCCAAGGTGGTATGATATGAGGAAAGGTGTTTAGTATTCTCTTGGCCTGTGCTCTGGTCTGTAAGTGACCACAAGCACTCTTTTCTACCCTGGAACTGTAAGGAGGTTCTTCCTTCCACTGCTGCTATGCTAATGCTCTTCCTTGTGCTGGGCCTATCCCATAGGACTAAGACCCAGATCCAAGTATGGGCAAAACAACAGAATCTTGCATCAATGTTAGCAAAGAGATCCCTGTAATCTCCTTCTGACCAGTTGTTTAACCTCCTTTTGCTTTGATTTGTTATGGAATAGAGTGTTCACTATACTGTGTAATCAGATTCTTAAAAGCTGTTCAAGGTAGCATTCTTCTGGAAAGCTTCTGTGCATGGCATTATAACATGATATGAATTTAAAAAGTAAAACCATTTAGGAACAGCTAAAAAGAGTGATTATTTTATACAAATGAGGTGCAAGAGGAAGAATTGATATGTGGGAATTAGATAGGGGAGGAGGGCTGGTAGTTCTGGTAACCTACTTTTATTGGGAATGGGTGTAAAAGGAAACAATACATATATTTTTAAAAGAGTATAGAAGTCTTCTAAATTCAGAAGAAATAAAATGGTAGGGGTATGGGGAGCCAAAGAAGCCTGATTCAGGACTCAGAATATGGGCCCTATGGGCCCTTCATAATGTGGCTTTTTGTTAAGCTTGCTGCTTGGTACTTTTGGTATGGGTTACACCTAAAAGGATGTTTGAGTTCTGAGACCAATAGACTCTACCCCAAGACTTTAGTTGTTCAAAACCAAAATGTTTGATTCTTAGGTGGTCAGTTCCTATGTAGATGTACTTGATGATGCTTTGGTTTCTAGCCTTGAAGCTAGCTCTCAAGAGCATCCTTTTTAATGTGACTGCATATGGAAGGAGTCAACTGACTCTTCCTAAGACTTTCTGGCACCCAGAGAACAAAGCCTTATCAAATTACCTATTCTGTGCTACTTCCAGGATATAACAGACTAAAATAATGATAAGAATACTTGAGTATTTTTTGTCTCATTGCTCTATAAAAACCTTGTACTAAGAATCAATAAATGGAGTTCATGGTTCTTCCTTGAACTACCCACATGGTCTGGTCATTTCTTATTTATGTCTCTGACCATACTTAGTGCTGGACACTGAACAGCCCTTGGCATAGGGGTATAGGGAGGGGGGAGAGGACAAGGGAGGGATCTTTAGAGGGGAAGGTGAGAGAATATGTATAGAAGAGTGTTTAGATTTATGGAAATGGGAGGATAGGGGAAGGATCCTTAGAGGGAGGCAGGCAAGTTATAGGAGGGCAAGGTAGTGTGTAAAAATAGAGGAGGCAGGAAACAAGAGATATGCATATACATTAAAACAAAGATCAGTAGCAGGATAGGTTTGGGAATGTATATGTTTATATATATGTATACATATATATGTATATGTGTATTTATATATCTATAGCTATGGAGAAACATCTAAACTGTATTGTGGCCTTCTGGGGGAGTTTGGGGGAAGGGAAAAAAGAAGAAAATAAAAAAGTGTGCAGGAGAGAACAAAAGAAAAGTCACAAGGAAGCAAAGAAGAGGTGGACAATTCTCAAAACGAGTATTCATATAGGCTTTCTTGAAACGAAAATTTATTGTTACATATTTTGAATCTTCTCATGTTCTGCTATGCACATGACATGTTTTTATTTTTTCTAACTTTCTAGAAATTTAAGTTCCAATATTTAAGTTTATGATATGTTTTTTTTATTCTCTATTTGTGTTCTGGCATTTGGGTCTAAAATAAAATTTTTGGAAAAAAAAGTACAATGAAACAAAAAAAATCCTGTATCAACCAGGAAGAACATAATATGACCAAAAATGACTGTACAGAAATTATCCTCCTCCTCTGTAAACTAAGAGCATAGTAATGGATAATACCTAAGGATGCTTCTAGTTTTAAACTTATAATCCTGCGATATTAAATAAGTCCTGATGAGATGATGGAACAATTGGAATTCTTGTAAGGAGGTGGAGCAGCCACATGGCCACATGATCATATTAAGTTAGAGTTTTAACAACATCCTAATATTTCTGAACTACCATGGAATGGTATCTTTTTTACAAAAAAAATTAAGCTGTAGTTTAGAGTTTTCCTTGCAAAATATTGAACTGATTTACTCTGGCCAGAAGTCAATGGACTATACAAACCAAAACCCTTATGCTTTATCCTACAGGTAACTAAATCCAAAGCCAAGAGATTCATGATTCATCTATATTACATTTCTGTCTTATGAAATATGTGCTGTGATGAGAATAAGTATTGTGGCATAGTAGAAGAGGCACAGGACTGGAAATCAATTTCTAGCCCTGGCTTTGTCACTGATTAGCCAAGTTGTAACTAGGGCAAGATGATAGGGCTTTGCCCTAGGGTGCTAAAATTTAGAAGATACTGATAACACTTAGAATTCTTTTGTACTATAAAAACAATAAGAATCAGTTTTTAATGGATTTTGTTAATATCTTTTATTTTTATTTTATTTTTGCTTTTTGGAGGGCAATTGGGGTTAAGTGACTTGCCCAAGGTCACATGACCAGTTTTTGTGTTAAGTGTCTGGGGCCAGATTTGAACTCAGGTCCTCCTGACTCCAGGGCCGGTGCTCTATTAACTGTGCCACCTAGCCGCCGAATATCTTTTATTTTTATTGAACCTAAAGTGATAGAGAAGAGAGCAGACTGATAATGAGTTCTGGAGGAAGAGTCAGGCAGGAGAAGCTAACATAGGTTAAGCTAGAGTTGGAAATAGACAATGATGTACAAAGGTGATTGAGAGATTTGGGATCTCCTGTGACAAACAAATTGAGGATATGAATCTCTTGAAAGTATTGGCTATATCTTAAGAATTTATTTCTGGCCACATGATGTCACAAAAAAGTTTATAACAATTTTTAGAGCAGTGAGAGCATCACCCCTCAAGATCTTGGTATGTGCTCAAGAGGAGTAATTCTTAGTGACTGGTGCACATGATGTTCACCCTTTCACTTGGACAAGATTTCTTGCTTCACTAACCTGTATTGGACCAATGTGCTCAGCTCTGTAGGGTCTGTATTTCATCACTGAGGCAGGGCCAGCTTAATTGCCATCCTAGTGATTTCCACATGTTGTCCCTATTTCAAAAAGCTGTATCCAAGTCATCATCATTATTCCAGATTCTAATTAAGGGCCTTAGGATAACTCTTGGGAGAAAGACTCTTACATTTCTCCTATTAGTATTCCTCCTGCATCCTGGAAAAAACACAATGCAATCTTTTATATGAATGTCTGTGATCTGTCCAAATGAAAAATGCTTATTCAACTCTATTCAATTGGCTGTACTGAACCTTTGTCGAACCTGTGACTCCAATCTGTAAATATAACACCATCACCCCAAGTATCCCTACTTATCATTTGTATTACATTTGCCAAGTTGTTATAAGCAACCCCAAGGGTTAAAGGAAAAAAGGAGTCTTACAATTTCATCTTTAATTGGGTCATGTCAGAATTTTGTTCCTTTTAGCTAAAGGTCATTGCACTTTCTAGTTATTGGAAGGAGACTCCTGACTTAGGAAAAAATTCTGGGAACTCTAGGCAAAAATTTTCAGGAAAAGCCTTGTTGAGGCATTTCAGACTATTTGTGACCCCATTTTTTTAAATTTACAAAATCAAATTTATTTTTAAACAATTTTATGTCAATAGGAAAAAAGAATCCAGAGTTAAATGTTGCCTTAATACCTAAACCAGGAAATGATAAAGAGAGAAAGCTAAAAACCAATGCCTTTAATGACTATTGATGAAATTTTATATAGAACCCTAGCTAAAACACAAAAGAATTAAACCTTAAAATTTTTCAACATGGCAAAGTTGAATCTATACAAGGGAGTCAAGGATGGTTCAAAATTTGAAAAACAGTTACAGTAATTAACTTTATTAAACAAAAACAAAATCCCTTAAGTTACATGATTTTATTTGGTACAGAACAAAAAAAGCCTTTGACAAAGTATAATAGTTTTATGCTAAAATCTAAACACCATAGATATAGAAGAGATATTAATACGATTATATACTTATATGTATAAAAAATTAGCATTTTTCCAACAAGAAAACAATAGAGGCTTTCTTTTTTTTTTAATTAATTTATTAGTTTAGTTTCAGTTAACAAGTTTCAATTCCATAGTTCCTTGATTTTCAAATTTCCTTTACTTCCCTCCCCCCTCCCCACACGACAGCATATAGTCCAGTATATGATCTGCAAATGCATTCATATTAGACATTATTCCAATTACAAAGGCGTATTGTACTAGGTGGGATGAAAGATGGTAAGGAAGAAATAAAACCAAACAATGAAAAGAACAAGATCATTTAGTTTGCTTACATCAGGATTCAGGTTCAATTCTTTCTAGTTATATCTCTGGATGGCACATTTCTCACTTTCTTGAGTCTTTCGGGATTAACTTATATCACTGCATTGCTGAAAAGAGTCCAGTCTGTCATAGTTGGTCATCACAGATATGGTATGTCTGTAATTGTATACAGATTTCTTCTGATTCTACTCTTCTCGCTCAGCATCAGTTTGTATAAGTCTCTCCAGGTAATTATGAAATCCGTCACCTCTTCATTTCTTATAGCACAATAATATTCCATTACATTCATATACCACAACTTGTTTAGCCATTCCCCAATTGATGGGCACCCCTTCAGTTTCCAATTCTTTGCAACCACAAAAAGGGCTGCTAAAAATATTTTTGTACATATGGGTCTTCCTCCCACTTCTATGATCTCTTTGGGATATAACCCTAGAAGTGGTATGGCTGGGTCAAAGGGTATGAAATTATTTATAATCCTTTGGGCATAATTCCAGATTGCTCTCCAGAATGGTTGGATAAGTTCACAACTCCACCAGCAATGTATTAGTGTTCCAATTTGTCCACATCCTCTCCAGCATTTGTCACTTTCTTGTTTTGTCATCTTAGCCAATCTGACTGGAGGGATGTGGTATCTCAGAGTTGTTTTGATTTGCATTTCTCTAATTAATAGTGATTTAGA
>WOXC01007920.1:0-125445 GCA_011680675.1 Gymnobelideus leadbeateri | reverse complement strand
ATGTGTTTTAGGACTGCACTCTGTGTTCTCGGTCTTCACTCATCTCTATCCTTCCTTTAGCACTTCTAGACTAGACTGCAGAGTTAGCTCTTAATTTAATGTTGCATTCTACTGTTGTTTAGGCAACATATTACAGTCATTTAGTATTGTATAACCACTAGATTGAAAGTCCCTTGAAAGTCAGAAGAGTTCTTCTTGCTCTCCATGGTGTTTAGGCCAGGATAAATAAACTATGTAATTTTTAGATTAACAATACAAGTTTTTTTTTTTTTAAGTCTCATGTGGAGTCAGCAATTTAATAGGAAAAGTATGATACAATTTATCACTTTTTTTTGGAGGCCAAAGTACAACTGAATGATAAAAAGAACTCACATATATGTATGTATAGCCACAAACATAAATGCAAAGTATAATTTTCACTAGAAAGTTATTCCTATAATTTTTTGTCCTCTCCAAAATATCAGTGTTCAGACATATGGTTTTGATGTAACATTAGTAAAAGTTTGGATTATCTAAAAAGTTTAAATTAATATTCTCACAAATCAATATTTGAGTCAAAAGTAGATTGTTTCATTTTATCTGATGCCCAGTTCACCATGTCAATTTATATATAAACATAACCATTTAAAGATATAAACATAAATATATACATATATATGTATAAACATAATCATTTAAAAATAGTTTCTCTCTCATACTTCCTAAGTCTATGTGGTGAATAGAGCCCTGAACACAGGAAGACCTAAGTTTCAATCTTTCCTCAGTCACTTATTAGCTGCGTGACTTTCAGCAAGATTCTCTTAGCCTGTTTCCTCATCTGTAAAATGAAGACGATATGAGAGCCGATCTCACAGTTGCTATGAGGATCAAATTGATAACATATGTAAAATCACACCATAAGTTAATTCAAGTCAAAAAGTCTTATTAAGAACAAGTGATACATAGAAAGGTAAAAATTAGTCCTTGCCTGCAAAGAGCTCACATTCCAATGAGGGAGATTCCATTCAGCTATGTACATAGAGAATATGTCCAGGGTAAATGGAGGTAATTTCAGTGGGAAGGCAAAGGCATTGTGGGAGATCATGAAAGACCTCTTCTAGAAAGGGGTGGCAATGGGAAAGAAAAAGGAATAAGCATCTATATAATACTTACTGTGTGCCAGGCATTGAGCTAGGGAAGGAGAAAGGAATAGGTAAATATGTATATGTCTACTATGTGCCAGATACTTTTCTAAGTACTTTTTTTAAAACAAATATTGTCTCATTTTTGTCCTGTCAACAACTCTATCAGCTAGGTGTTATTATTATCCTTATTTTACAGTTAAAGAAACTGAAGAAAACAGAGATTAAATGACTTGTGCAGGGACACTCAGCTAGTGTATGAGTGAAACTGAATATGAATTCAGGTATTTCTAATTCCAGACTCAGATATACTGTGCAACCTCTGTAGGTAGGAGGCAGATATGGGGAGGGAGAGTATTCCAGGAATGGAGGAGAAATAGAGAATTCATGGAATTTGGGGATGGAATATCTCATGGGAAAAACAGTAAGGAAACCAGTGTCATTCTGTTATAAAATATGTCAAGAAAATCAAAGTGTAAGAAATACAGTAAGGTAAGTGCTTTAAAAGTGCCAGACAGGGGCGGTTAGGTGGCACAGTGAGTAGAGCATTGGCCTTGGAGTCAAAAGGACCTGAGTTCGGATCCGGCCTCAGACACTTAACACACACACACACACAAACAAAAACCTAGCCGTGTGACCTTGGGCAAGTAACTTAACCCCAATTGCCCTCCAAATAGGCAAAAAAAAGTTCCAGACAATGGGGTGGCTAGGTGGCACACTGAGTAAGAGCGCCAACCTCAGAGTTCAGATGACCCGGGATTGAATCCGGCCTCAGAAAATGAACACCCACACATAAATAATGACTAGCCATGTAACCTTGAGCAAATTACTTAACCCCAATTTCTTTAAAAAAATGTGCCAGACAAATGCCAGCTAGTATGGTTATTTGTTATATTGATGCTGTTATGTTATCATCCCTCTCCAATTTATTAAATTCTTTCCTAAAATAGAGTTCGTAGAACTGAAGACACTAATTTCTATATGTTATACCTTGATCAGATTGTAATAAGACAATTGCCTCCTTGTTGCTGGGATAACCACCTCCTCATGCTTGAACACAACTACATCTATCTTAATGGTACCTAAGATAGCATGGATTGTTTTGCACAAGATAACTAGAGGGGAATAAATTAATTAATCAAAAGATGTTTGAAAACTAAACTTTTCCCCATGAGACTCCATAGCATTTTAAATTCAAATGAAATTACTTACTTTAATCTTCCTTTGCTTGATAGGTCATCCTACCTTGACTCCCCCCCCCCCACTTCCACCCCTGCACTATAGTTTTAAACAATTTGAAGGTGAAAATTTAAACAAGATTTTCCCATGCACATATGTAAAATTGTTTGTTTGCTTTTCAAATAGTGACTAAAAAATTTCACTATCAAAACTGCTAGGAATGGGGTGGCTAGGTGTCGCAGTGAATAGAGTGTCAGCCCTGGAGTCAGAAGGACCTGAGTTCGGTTCCAGCCTCAGACACTTAACACACACAAACACAAACAAAAACCTAGCCGTGTGACCTTGGGCAAGTTACTTAACCCCAATTGCCCTCCAAAAAGAAAAAAAAAACTGCTAGGAAAGAAATTTATCAGCCTGGGGTGAATTAAAATATCCTCCAGGAAGGAAGGAAGGAAGGAAGGAAGAAAAAACAAGCAAGGAAAGAAAGTGAAGTACTGTCCCTTTAATTCAAGTTTAGTTGATGAATTTGAGAAATCTCTGTGCTTTATGAGTATGAGACACTTAGGAATTCTAGTAGCCAACTTTCTTGTGTTTTTCCCTTTTTTCTTTATGTTTGACATTTCTAGGGCTGAGTTTCATTATAGACAGACAATCTATGGCAATAGACTAGAAAAATGCACCTTAGCTGTTGATGTGGAGCATGGAGGAAGCTGAACAAAAATAAGTAACAAATTGAAACAGGGCTTTCAAGGTACATTAATGCTTTCTGATGTGACCATGTGAAATATGTAGAAAATGTAAGCAAACTGTTCTGAACAGTGGAGAGGAAGATCATTTTTTTTTTATTTGTTACTCAGAACTGATTATATCTAACTGCTTTGTGGTTACCTATAGAATATGAAAGAGATAATGCCATGGATAAAGGATAGCCACATTTTCCCTACCCTATGGGTCTCTAACATTTTATGTGATAAATCTTCTCAGAGCAAAGACAGCCAACTTGTCTCTATTTTGGAGAAAATCTACCAAAGTTTCAGATACCTCATCATTCAGAGATGATAAACTTGTGTCAGTGACTAATTTCTTTTCTTTTTTCAATTTATTTACCTTTAATTACCAAACATCAGTCTCCATGACCCTGACCAAAATTAAACCATAACACTCATGTGACAGCAAAGAACGACAGCTCTAAGCTCTTTTACCACTGGCACAGTGTGCGCCCATTACCTCCTTTAATTCTGAGAGTCAATCTGTGAATTAGGCAGCATAAATCTTCTAATGCCAATTTACAGATGAGAAAACTTAGCTGAGATATCAAATGATTTAGTCATTGTCACAAGGCCACAATCAGAGAGGAGATTCATACCTTGATTCTCTGGATACCAAGTCCAGCAAACTTGCCATCATGCCAAATTACTGGTATCCATTGGAAATAGCCTATAATTATCTCAGTGATAACCAATAGACTTCTATGCCCAGATGACTTCATAAAATGATGTAACCTAGATTAAGGAAGGAAGGAAGGAAGGAAGGAAGGAAGGAAGGAAGGAAGGAAGGAAGGAAGGAAATGGACACTTATTAAACACCTACCATGTTTCAGCACTGTGCTAAGTACCTTGTAAATTTGTTTCATTTGATCCTCACAACAAAATTGGTAGATGGGGCTATCATTATCTCCACTTTACAATCAAAGAAACTGAAGAAGACAGAGGTTAAATGAGTGGCAAAGGTTCACAAACCTAGTAAGTGGATGAGGCTAATTTTCAATTTAGGTCTTTCTGATACCAGACCCAATACTTTATTGACTGCACTACCTTAGCTGCCTCAGAATCTAATGGTCAAATTATGAATTCTGTCAATAACATCCTGAAAATTCATCTAATATTTAAACCATTATTGTCCCACACGTCTATCTCATTCCTCGTCTCCATGAATATCTTGCTTGTTTTCAACCTCCAGTGGAGGTGAGAATAGAAGGGGAGAGTGGCTTACCATTGTGTCCTCCATGTCTTGTTCCTGATCTCGAATCTCTGGAGGAAAGAGAAGGGGGAAAATAGGAGAATCTCTCTCTTTTTTTAAAAAAGCAATTGGGGAAGATGGCGGAGTAGAAACAGCTCATCCAAGCCACTCTGCCCCCAGATTCCCCCCAAACTACATAAAAGGGAACTCTGAACAACTTCTGGAGCCCCAGCACCCACAGAACTACACAGAGAAGCTAACCTCCCTCTGAAGACAGCCCAGCAGCCCTGCAGGAAGGACCAGCGCAGCACTCTGGGAGCCGGCAGCACGCAGAGCGCGGGGAGCCGAGGAAGCCCAGGTCCCCGTGAGCCGAGGTTTTAGCCCCTGGGCGGCAGGGCCGGCAGCCGGCTGGAGAGACCCCAGAACACCAGCAGCTGTGGCGACTCCAGAATTATCAACATAGACATGCCTAGGACAAAGTAAGAGTTTACTGTCCTGTGGATTTTGGGACCAGCATTTG
This sequence comes from Gymnobelideus leadbeateri, assembly GCA_011680675.1. Classification (NCBI taxonomy): domain Eukaryota; kingdom Metazoa; phylum Chordata; class Mammalia; order Diprotodontia; family Petauridae; genus Gymnobelideus; species Gymnobelideus leadbeateri. The sequence goes on along the minus strand of WOXC01007920.1, from coordinate 120,666 downwards.
GGGAATGTGTTGGCTTCCTCCCCTGTGGGCTAGAAGCCACTGAGGAGACACGCCATTTTGGAGTTTTCAGAGGCAGCTCCAGCTCCTGGACTGCAAACTATAGGGAGATCCAGCGATCAGTCTTGGGGGAGTAATCGCCCTTGTTTTAACCTCACTGGATCTGGATTGTGATCTAGGGTGGAAGTCGTGGGTGGGATTATAGCTTTCCAGAAATGGAAGTTGCCCCCTACACGTTCGGGACGAAAATTCCTCTATCTGGCCTTAAAGCCATAGTGTGGCAACAACCCCAAAAGTCAAGTAATTAAGTGGCAACATGCCAAGGCAAAGGAAACAGAAAAATGCAACCCTAGACTCCTATTTTGGGGGCATAGAGTGGGAAAAGGACTGTGAGGTCAGAAGTCCTGTTCCAAAAGCCCCAGGGGAAAACATGAGCGTGTTGCAGGCCATAGAGGACCTTAAGAAGGACTTTAAAAATCAAATAAGAGAAGTGGAGGAAAAATTGGAAAGATAAATAAGAAGGATGCAGGAAAAGTATGAAATGAGGGTCAACAGCCTGACTGAGGAAACAACACCTTAAAAAATAGACTAACTCAAATGGCAAAGGAGGCCCAAAAGGGCAATGAGGAGAAGAATGCCTTAAAAAGTTGAATTTGCCAGATGGAAAAAGAATCTCAAAAGTTCACTGAGGAGATTCATTCCTTCAGAGTTAGACTGGAGCAAATGGAAGCTAATGACTTTATGAGAAATCAAGATGCTGTTAAGCAGATCCAAACAAATGAAAGATTAGAAGCCAATGTGAAATACCTCATGGGATAGCCGCCCCTAGAAAAGAGTCTCTTACTATTGAACTCCCAACTCCCCTGACATATCCCTAACCTCCATTGGATGAGAAGAACAATTTTAGTCCCATATTGTTGTTATGAGGAGAGAAGTCAGCATCCTAGCTGTTTTATCTCACTTTCTAGAATCTCCTTTGTGGTCTCTACCCACCTATGGGAATAGGAAAACATTCATTCCATTATGCTAGCCTCCTGCTACTGAGGTGAGGGAAGAGGTTGCCATTCTATCAAGTTTCTATCCTGATCTTCTATTCCAAAGTCTTACTCCCTTACCTGAACTCCCCAAGGCTCTTTAAAAAATCCATTTTGTGGGGTAGCTAAGTGGCACAGTGAATAGAGCACAGGCCCTAGAGTCAAGAGGACCTGAGTTCAAATTTGGCCTCAGACACTTAACATTTACTAGCTGTGTGACCTTGGGTAAGTCACTTAACCCAATTGCCCTTCATTCCCCTTCCAACCCCCCCCAAGTCCATTTCATAAAAAAACAAAACAAAAACTTCAATTTATCCATTAATCTCTACCCAGTCACACAACATCTCTCCTCATTTTGTGATTGAACTCCTTAAGAAAACTATGTATAATAAATGCTTCTATTTCTCTCAATCTCTTCTTAAGTATGGTTTCTGACTTTATCTTTCCACTGAAAGTGTTCTATCAAAGTTAATAATGATCTCTTACATTACAAAATCTAAAGGCTTTTGCTCATTCTGCATCATCTTTGATTTCTTCAAAGCCTTTGACACTGTTGATCACGTTCTTATGTTTGATAAGTTCTTCTCTCTAGGTTTTCATGACTCCACTTTCTCCACCTGCTTAACTATTCCTTCTCTTTCTCATTTGCTGGGTATTCATTCAGGTCATGCACTCTAATAATGGATGTCCAACAAGACTCTGTTCTCAGTGCTCTTCTTTCCCCTTGTGATATCATCAGCTTCCAAGAATTCATATCATCTCTAAGCTGATGTTTCTCGTATCTACTTAATCTCTATGCTGACCTCCAGTCTTACATCTCCAACTACTTATTAAACATCTCAATGTAGATGCATTGTAGACATTTAATCTCCCTAAATTCACCCCCAACACCTCCTTTCTTCAAAACCTCCCAGTTACTGTTAAGGGCACTACCATCCTCATCATCCCCCAGGTTCATATCCTGTATGTCACCTGTCACCCTTGACTCCTCCCTTTCTCTCAAGCTTCATGTCCAATCTATTGCCAAGGCTCATTGATTTTTAACATCTCTTGAATACAGATTTGACTTTTCTCTGATACTGCTAACACTGTGGTGCAGGTCTCCATCTCCTCACAATTAGACTTTCAACAGATTGCTGATTGGTCTGACTGCCTCAAGTTGATCTCCCTCTCCAGGCCATTTTCTACCTAACCTCCAAAGTGATTTTCCTAAAGTGTTATTCTAACCGCATTTTCCCCCTGCTCAACGAAGTCCAATGGGTCACTATCACCTCTGGGATCAAATATAAAATCTTCCTTGTAGTATTAAAAGTCCTTCATAACTAATTTCCTCCTCATCTCTACCTTTTCAGTCTTTTTAGAGCCCCACATGTAATCTTAGATCTAGTAATAATGGCCTGGATTTTCCTCAAACAAAATACTCCATATGCCAACTCTGATATTTTCACTGACTGCTCTTCATGTATGTAAGGCTGTTCATCCTCACATTTACTTCCTAGTTCTCTGGCTTCCTTTAAGTGCCAGTTAAAATTCTACTTACTACAGACATATAGAAAAGCTTTATCAATCCCTCTTAATTCTGAGGTCTACTCTCTCTTGATTATTTCCTATGTTTTCTGTATGCAACTTATTTATATATAGTTGTTTTCATTTTGTTCCTCCTCCACAATAACATTATGGGCTCCCTGAGAGCAAAAACTGTCATTTACCCTTTTTCATATATCCGTCATATAGCACAGTGCCAGCCACATAATAAGTGCTAAATAAATATTTATTCACTAAAAATATTTAAGCATAGGTCATTACAAAATGATTTTCTGGATAGCTAAAAGCTTATAATAATTTAAGGGTACATGTCATCATCACTTACTTTTTCATTCAATGTAAAAAATATAAGAATGCAAGGCTGTTAGGGTTATGGAAATTTGGGGAATTATAGCAGGTGGTTTGTAAATGATGGGCCATGGGAATTAAGGCTTTAATTTGATTTGATCACATTCCTTCAATTTACATATTATATAATAGCTGGAATCTAAGAATAAACACATAACAGAAGAGAAAAAAAGTATTGCAAAAGTCATCAAAATTAAAATAATCAATATCTATAAATTTATTAAATACTTACTATGAGTAAGGAACTGTGCAGAAATGATCTAAAATTAAAAAAAAATTAGAGACATCTCCCTAAATTTGTAGAGGAAGAAACTGAGACAGATCAAATAAGTGACTTGGTAAACTTTACTTGGTTAAGTTCACTTGGATTTTTTTTTAGAAATATCAGGTCTAGAATCTTTGTTCCCTAGTTTCCAATCCTGTATTTATTTCTGCTATATCATGCTTGCTAACATTGCATAAAATTGAATAAAGAGGATATAATATGGCTCTTGCCTATAAAAAGGTCAATCTTGTATAGTAAGATAAAGCACAGGTTAATAATGCATGTATAATAATTCAAACTGTAAATATTAAATTCATTTATTTTATATTGTAACTTATTTCTAATAATTTTGGAAGGTAGGTGGTGCAAGTGTAATTATCTCCATCTTATAGATCACTCCCTTTTCTACATTCTATAGTCCAACAAAACTTGGTTTCTCTTTGTTCCATATATCATGCTCCATCTCCATACTGTTCCTCATGCCTGTAATGTACTTTTACTTATTCTAGGTATGACAGAATCAGGGGTATGCTGAAATCAGCTCTAACCTACTTACAAGAAATTCCATTCTTGGGGGCTGAGCCAAGATGGGACAGTATAAACAGCACTTCTATGGCACTCCAGCCCACACAACTTACAAACCATGTAAAAGGTGGACTCTGAACAACCTCTGGAGCTCCAGCACCCACAGAATGACACAGAGAAGCTAACCTCCTGCTGAGGACAGCCTGGCAGCCCTGCAAGGAATGGCCAGAACAGCTGCTGCTGCTGCTGCTGCTACTACTACTACTACTACTACTACTACTACTACTACTGCTACTACTACTGCTACTACTACTACTACTACTACTACTACTACAACTACTCCTACTACTAATGCTGCTACTACTACTGCTACTACTACTTTATTATTATTATTATTATTATTATTATTATCATAGTAGAAGTAGTAGTAACTGACGTTTCTTTAACACTTTACGGTTTGTAAATTGCTTTATGTCCATTATATCATTTGAGCTTCACAATATCTCTGCATGGAATTACTCATATGTTTTAAAGCCTCACCTTAAACATCACCTTCTTCTTAATGCCTGTCTTGCTCCCCATAAATGCTAGTGCTTTTCCTCCTTAATTACCCTGTATTTATTCACTGCTCATTTCTTCTACATTTATCTAAATATGTATGCCTTCTTTCCTTCAAAAGAATATAAGGTCCTTGAGATCAGGGGCTGTTTCACTTTTGTCTTTGCATTCTCAGCTCCTAGCAGCATCTGATAAATAGATTTGTTAATTGATTGATTGATCAATAGATGGATGAAACAAAAAAGAGATTAAATTACTCACCTACAGTCTAATAGTAAATGCCTGAGACTTGATGTTAACTCCAGTAACCTGATCATGAATCCAACATTCTTTCCACTATGCTACTCTTCACACTTGATCACCACAAAATGGTTATTATGGAAAATAAATATTTCAGTATCCTGTCAATCATTCTTCTTGATGTTTCCTCTTCCATAGGAACACTGTATCTGCATTTATGACCAGAAGGATCATTGCGTCTAAAGTCAGTATCATGTCTAGAATTTATTGGATTCTCAGACAAAACTGACTACAGAATAGTATCTCTATTCCTCCTAAATATCCTCATATGCCAAAGGAACTGTAATCTAAATAACTAGGCAAAGAAGAAAAGCTGATCTGATTGTTATTTTTTTAAATCTTCATCATATTTCAATTCTATACTAGCTATTCCCCTTCCCACCAGTACATTATGAACAAATCTAATTTGAACTCTACATGTAACAAAGGAGTGGTTGACATGAATTTTAAAAAGATAGATCACCTTACTGTTGGAGCTAAGTGGTTAAATTACAGAATACAATATGAATGTACAAATATTGTCACTGCAGTGAGAAAATACTTTTCACTTCTAGATCGTATTTCTACCTTTCTTTTCCTCTTGATTAAAGTGATATGTCTTCTCAGTGAATGTCAAATGGTTCTTCCCATCTAGAGTGTCTCCTTAATAATTTAATCAAGTGGTTAAGAACTAGCCCTCATTTGACATTTTTAGCATCCAGGGACTTAAGGTCAAATTTGTCCTTGTGGACAGAGCATGAGGAAAGTTATAGATTGGAATGAAAAGTATGAATTGCGAAACTAACACCATGACTCACACAAAAGCAATTCTTTTAATTACATGCTGAAGAAGCTTCACAGGCCTCTTTTCTACTGGATAAATATCAGATGTGTTTAAATAAAAGGTACTTGTCAAATTGGTAATGATCAATTATTGGAGAGTTCTTCCTACCAGACAACATTTGACTTCTATTTTTAAATCCAAGGTCTATGTAATTATGAATTTGAAGTTGAAAAATCTGTCCTAGTACCCCATTACTAGAAGTTTCCCAAGTTCACTTTATGAAAGGACCTAGAAATCTCACTGCCATGGCTAGTAAACAGATCCTATGATGCATTGTCTGATAACCCAAATGTTGCTCTTTACCTTACAAGTTAAATTTTATCTTTCCCTCCAAAAGCAGAGATGTGGAACATCATTGACCATGCTATATCTTTACCTAGGGAAATGGAAATCCCAGAAGTTGTTAAAAAACAAATAAGTCTCCAAAAGGATATTTATCCTTACTGACCTTCATGCTATGAAAAAAAGATAAACTCCTGGAACCAAAAGTTGCTAAGGATTTTTTTTCCTTCTTTTTAAAGGTCTCTAATTCCTTCTAGACATTTCCTTCTGGTTCAATGCAGTATCACCACATGTGTCACATCTGAGTTTCTTAAGTCCTTTTCCATTAGCACTATAAGGTGAAAGTCACATCTAGCAATGACTTGAATATTGTGAAATATCTCAGAGAGACTTGTGACAAAACCAGGAGGTGGTCACCACATTCAACACAGACATTGGTATGAATCTACCAGTATGGTTTGCATTCATATCACTTGTCTACCTTTGGAAGAACAATTTTTTTTATTGCTGTGGACTAAGAAAGTGCATTCCTTACAAAGATTTCTTCTGTCAATATGTAATATAAAGCACAACACATATGTGCCCTGTCAATGAAAATAAACTAAAAATATGAAATACCAACTTAAATTGAAAGGATTATTAAGAATAAAATGTCTTAGGTTAGTGTCCTATGGACATTGGGAGCTGTATTTAGGGAATGCATCGGCTCCCTCCCCTGGGGGCTAGAAGCTGCTGAGTTGACACACTATTTTGTAGTTTTCAGAGGCAGCTCTGGTCATATAAATACATATGTGAATGTGTGTGTAGATGGTTACAGTTATATATGGATAGAGGGCATAAGTTGAATTTTTGGGGAATGGAGAATACTCAAGGGATGAAATTATGAGGTGAGAGAGGAAAGTGGCAAGAGGAGATGGGGAGAGACAGGGTATTGTAAACTATCCCATGCAGAAGAAGCAAGGGGAAGTGGTTGCAAAAGAGGGGGAGAATAAGGAAGGCTAAAAATGCAAAACCACATTCACATTGAATTTGGTTCAGGGAGAAAATGACATACATACTAAATGGGATATCTCAACCTGCAGCAGGATAGGGGGAAGGGGGATGAGAGGAGGGATGATGGATGGGAGGGCATCCTTGGGGTGAGGGGAGGTTGGAAGTACCCACTATAGAAGAGGGACAGGATCATGTAGGGAATGGACCAGGTGGGGGGTGGGATGAGTGGGAGGGAATTATAAGCAGCCTTGTACAATATATCTACTATGATAATGTTTTGCATAGCTAGACATGTACAACATATACTGAATTACTTATCTCCCCAGACGGAATGGGTGACAAGGGAGGAAGGAAATGGATCTGAAATTTGAGGTCGTAACATTAAATGTTTCAAATATATATAAATATTATTATTAATACTCTTTTGCTTGTAATAGGGAGATAAGATGTGCAGGCATTGGGATGCAAAGACTCACCTTCCTCTAATGGAAAAATCGATGGGGGTATGGGAGAAGGTATGGGAGAGAGCAGATTGGAGGAAGTGATATCTTGTGGGATTACTATTCTGGGAGGTTGGGTAGGGGAATAATGGGGGGAAAATGATTGTAACTCAAAATCTGGCGGAAATCAATGGTGAAAAACAGCAGTTAATAAAGCATTTGTTTAAAAAAAAGAAAAAAAAGAAAAGAAAATAAGAGAAGTGGAGGAAAAATTGGAAAGAGAAATTAGAAGGATGCAGGAAAAGTATGAAATGAGGGTCAACAGCCTGACTGGTGAAAACAACACCTTAAAAATAGACTAACTCAAATGGCAAAGGAGGCCCAAAAGGGCAATGAGGAGAAGAATGCCTTAAAAAGCTGAATTTGCCAGATGGAAAAAGAATCTCAAAAGTTCACTGAGGAGATTCATTCCTTCAGTGTTAGACTGGAGCAAATGGAAGCTAATGACTTTATGAGAAATCAAGATGCTGTTAAACAGATCCAAACAAATGAAAGATTAGAAGACAATGTGAAATATCTCATGGGAAAAACCACCCTTTAAGAAATTCTCAAGGAAAACTGCCCTGATGTTTTAGATCCAGAGGGCAAAATAGAGGTTGAAAGAATCCACTGATCACCTCCTAAAAAAGATCCCAAAAAGAAAACTCCCAGGAATATTATAGCCAGGTTCCAGAATCCCCAGATCAAGGAGAAAATACTACAAGCAGCCAGGAAGAAACAATTTCAATATTGTGGAAACACAATCAGAATAGCCCAGGACCTGGCAGCTTCTACACTGAGGGATCGAAGGGCATGGAATATGATATTCCAGAGGGCAAAAGAACTGGGAATGGACCCAAGAGTCACCTACCCAGCAAAACTGAGTATTTTGTTTCAGGGGAAAATATGGTCATTCAGTGGAATAGAGGACTTTCAAGCATTCTTGAGGAAAAAACCAGAATTGAATAGAAAATTTGACATCCAGACACAAGAAGGAAGAGATGCCTGAGAAGGTAATCAGGGAAAAGAAATCAAAAGGAACTTATCAAAGTTGAACTATTTACATTCCTATATGGAAAAGCAATAACTGTGACTGATGATATCTTTCTCACTATGAAAATAATGGAAGAAGGGTGTGTGGTCATATGAATGCATATGTGAATGTGTGTATATGGTTACAGTTATATATGGATAGAGGGCATAAGTTGAATTTGTTGGGAATGGAGAATACTCAAGGGATGAAATTATGAGGTGAGAGAGGAAAGTGGCAAGAGGAGATGGGGAGAGACAGGGTAGGGTAAACTATCCCATGTAGAAGAAGCAAGGGGAAGTGGTTGCAAAGGAGGGGGAGAATAAGGAAGGCTAAAAAGGCAAAACCACATTCACATTGAATTTGGTTCAGGGAGAAAATGACATACATACTAAATGGGATATCTCAACCTGCAGCAGGATAGGGGGAAGGGGGATGAGAGGAGGGATGATGGATGGGAGGGCATCCTTGGGGTGAGGGGAGGTTGGAAGTACCCACTATAGAAGAGGGACAGGATCATGTAGGGAATGGACCAGGTGGGGGTTGGGATGAGTGGGAGGGAATTATAAGCAACCTTTTACAATATATCTACTATGATAATGTTTTGCATAGCTAGACATGTACAACATATACTGAATTACTTATATCCCAAGAGGGATTGGGTGACAAGGGAGGAGGGAAATATATATGAAATTCAAATTCGTAACATTAAATGTTTCAAATATATATATAAAAAAAGAATAAAATATCTTCCTCAATGCATGAGACAGAGTTAGAATTAATTCAGAAAGGAGTCAGAACCATACAGATTATATTTTCATTATCAATAGATTAAGCTATGAATTGGGATGGTTAAAGCAGCATCATGATGGTATTGGTCAAAGCCTAGCAACAACAACAATAAAAAAAAAACAGACTGTAAAGAAGGATGCAAAAATATCTACTCTACCTCTTTATTAAAAAAGGTGACTAAAAGTTTTGGAAGTCTTCCTTACTGTTGACACTGAAAGTTCAAAACTGAGTAAATTGAATAAGAAAAAATATGAAGAGGAGTCAACATACCTTACTTTGAAAATAATGATTTTGAAAACAAAATAATACTGAGTTGTGGAAGTGTCCATCTGTGGGCTATGAGATAGATTAAAGTTGAAATTTATTTTTATGCATTAAAATATAATGGTACCATGGGAACTGAATGCTGGGAAATTTTAATGACTATAGTTGTCTACAAGAAGGATTCATGAAAAGGAACTTCCCCTTTTTTCAAAGATGGAGAATTCTAAGTATGGAACAGTATAAATTATGCAAAAATTTTTCAATGTATTGTTTAGTTTTGCTGAACTCTTTTTTTTCCTCTTTTTATTATTTATTTTAAAGGTTGACTCAATGTGAGAACAGAGGAATAAACTGGAAAATGTAGGCAATAGAAATACAAAAGATTTTTTTTTTAAATAATGTTGCCTTCAATATGAAGGGAAGTATAACTCAAATGAAGTAATAAACATCCAGAAAACCTAACAATTTATTTTAGTAAATTGAATCATGCTTTTAAAGTTTTCATTCAGAAAATTTTAATTTATTTAAGGAAATGAAAGACAAAAGGCATGTAGGTTGTTCTGAAAGTTCAGGCATGTATATTATAAATCCTTTCTTCAGAAAGAGAGTCACGGGGCGGATATGTGATGCAGTGAGTAAGAGCACCGGCCTCGGAGTTGTGATGACCCAGGATCGAATCCGGCCTCAGAAAATGAGCCCCCACACATAAATAATGACTGGCCGTATAACCTTGAGCAAGTTACTTAACCCCAATTGCTTTAATAAAAAAAAGAGTCAGAAAAAGAAGACATGGCAAACACTGCTGTGACAGGAATGAAAGAATGAAAGAGATATCATTCTAACATAGACAGAATACATGAGAAAAATTTCAGAATCAGGTCTCTATATATAGTCATTCCTTTGGCTGATTAGAGCAAAGGTCAAAATCATTATCAAATTAAAAGAAAGAAGAAAGTTTAAAGAAAGACAGAGTTCATTTATGTCAGCTCTAATCCTCCCTGACAAAACTGAAAATATTGAGAGTATTACTACTTAGAAGTGTTGAAGTGATCTAAAACAATCATCACAGCAAGGATATAGAAATATCCTAAAAACTGATATAGCAAACAAACATTCACTCTTCTTCCCAAGGAACATAGTATTTTAGATTGCAGAATAAATTTTAAAATATTGTATATCCATGGATAGACGTGGGAAATTCATTAAGACGATAAGGTCTTAATGAAGATCGTTTGGGCAGTGGGGAGTGTAAACATCTCCACTGATTAAACGAATCTTGGCATTTTGAACACATTTGACTGAGTCAGGCTGTTGTTTATCTGAATAATATATGCCTATAAAGGGAGTCAATTGACCTGTTATAATTAGAGATGCTAAGAGATCTGCAACTTATCAGGTACCTGAGAATGTCCATGGGCACATTAGGAATGAAGCCTATGCATTTGCTCTTCTTATTTGAATCATCTACCTGTATCTTCCAGCCCCAGAGACTCTGGCAGTAGGCAGACAGCAGTCTGAGATAAGGAAAGAGAGGTAAGATATCCTGGACCTAAAATTCATAGACCCAACCATGTAGTAGTAATATAATCTCTTGGTCTCAAAGAGAGAAGGGAATCACATTGCCAGAAGAGAGGAGAGGGACTATTACTTAGAAGGAGGCAGAAATCCTGGGCTGCTGAGGATTCTGGGAGTAGCCTACTATAGAGAAGACAGGAGAGAGTAGGGTTAGACATCACTTTGAGACCCAAGTTTCTGAGAGTAGGAAGTGATTGTGGGAGGGAATATGGATTATAGTATTATTATAAGCTATTTAGATTGTGTGTGGAAAGTACATGGAAGGTTAATATCTAGTTAAGTTCAAATGTTTTCTCCTGAATTTGAAGTAAAAACCATAGTGTGGGGCTGAGTCTAGATTCAGAAATAAGTTCACGAGTAAGTATAAATACAAGGTAGAAAATTAAAGTTTCCAAAAAGGTTTCTTGGGACTTCAAAGGGAGAACTGCATAGGCCCCCAGAACGAGGAGAGATTCACCAGAAAGTAAAGAATATTTTTGTTTATTTTATTATTTTATTTTAAATAGTTAATGGGTCTACTATGAGTCTTTTGGTTGTTTGCATTTTTGTATCTAGGTCATTACAGTATGAACGTAAGATCATTTTGCCTATATCTATAGGTACCTATACATTAGCTTTATTCTCAGATTACCAAAGATAACACTAGATGAGATCAAAATAGACTCCAAAAGGGTGTTTTTAATATAGTTTGTCCTCTATCCACCCATTAACACTCTAAAGCTAAACTCTATCCAGGTGAAAGCAAATTTTGTTGACAAGTTACAATGTTATATTGAAGGCAACAGGAGATTTTTGAACAAAATTTCATTTCAAAAAAGAGAAATGTATTCAAAGGGAAAAACAGACTTCAAGGACTATAGATTTATCTAAACAATATAATCGCAGGTATCAATCACATAGAGAATAATGGGCAGGTGTATGGTAGTTATAAGCATGGTGCAATATATAAATGAGTAATTCCCAAGAAGAAAAGGCATACAAGGTACTGTCCCTTTAAGGTACAAACATTTTCATATGAAACAATTGAGTTCTAAAAGAGGTATAAACATCTTTTTTTGGTTAAAGGAACAATTAGATAAATTAGTAAAGAATACAAAATACCCCTTTTATCATAGAGAAATATTGTGCAACTTAAATATAATAAGATAAGGATAATAATTTAATTTTTAAGAATTACTGTTCAAATAAGTGTATAAAAGTAACTGTTTTGATGTTTTTTGAGCAATTGTGGAAAAAAAAAAGATTTATTTGCCAATAAAGACAAAGCACAATGTGAAAGATGTAAGGTGATGCCTCATTTGTATATGAATAGTGTAAAGGTCCAAAGGGGCAGAACAAAAGTATTTTTATTTAATAAAAACTTGAAAATGAGAGTATTAAGAACAATTCCAAAGGCACAAAATCAGATATTTCAAAGGTTTGAGAATGGAGAACTTTAGGGCAATAGGATCACTTGGATCATTGTCATGTGTATGTTTTTAAATTAAATGGTGAAAACCAATAAAAATATGAAATGTTATAAAATCATTTTCAGATTTGTGTATCATTTTTAAAAACCTGTTGGTTTCATAGTAGTAATTTTGTTAGTTGCTACATTTTATAGGAAAAGATAAATAACTGGGTACCAAGATACTGATTTTTGCCATTGAAATGTATGAGAGGGATAATGTATAATCCTGTCTACTGGATTATAGAATGAAGAATCTCTCAAGAGAAGATGAAAGAAACATAGCCCAACCTAGGTGAGAAGCAGAGACAGTTGGAGTAATCATCTAACAGAAGGTTTTGACTATGGTTAATTACTTAGGAGTGTCTCAATCTCATTGAGAAGAGCAGGGGACCAGTAAATTATAGATTGTAGGCCAAATCCAGGCTACCACCTGTTTTTATATGGTCTCCTAGCTAAGAATAGTTTTTTACATTTGTAAATTGTTAAGACAATTAAAAGAATTACAATATATCATGACATGATAATTCCATTGAATCCAAATTATAGTGACCATAAATGAAGTTTTATTATAATATAGCCTTGCTCATTCATTTTTATTGTTAATTCTTTTTGACTCTTTGTGATCCCATTTGAGATTATCTTGGCAGTTACTGGAGTGGTTTGCCATTTCTTTTCTCCAGCTCATTGTAAAGATTGGGAAATTGAGGCAAAGAGGACTCTAATCAATTCACAACATTGTTCAGCACAATGTAAGTCTTGGTGGTGTTGCTATAATTTGAAAGCATTTTGAATTCATGACTACACGAATGACTACACTGACACATTTTTAATACCAGTGCACACCTATAGGGTATCTGCAGGTTGGAGAGACTTTCCTCTGGCTATCGGGATTTGGGTGTGAACAGGAAGGGAAGTCTAACATCCCAAGTCCATGGGGAAATTAATAATGAAAATTCATCCAGGTGTGCACTTCCTTTTGGGTCCTTTATGGGGTCAGCCTATGGAGATGGGGGTTTGTGCTTCATCATCGTGAAGCAGTCAAAATAATGTGAAATCAAAAAATGCCCAATCTATAATAAAGAAAACTGAGGCAGAATTCTGATTCAATAACCATTTATTAAAGGGATCTGCCCCATGCTTTGATAAATAGAATCTCAGATCTTCCTTATGGTCTGACATGCCTTCTTCCTCCAGGATCTTAGATCGATAGTGCTTGTTACACACATGGTACAGATGAGGCAAAGTAAAATACATAACCTCAATAGTTGATAAAGTTATAGGAGAACCTTCAGCTCATGCCCACAATCAATGACTGGTAGAAGACATCCAATAATGGACACAGCTGATGGTCATTGTTGGTCTATGTTGGGCAATAGAGAGCTTGTAGGCATCTCCAGTAGACAGGATTATACATTGCTAAAGTGCTCACAGATATGTTATCCCAAATGCCCATTTCCCCAACAAAGGGATGATAAAGCTGGAAAGACAATTAAAAGGATACCTGGGGGAGTTTACATATAATTAGGTCGTTTTTGTCACACTGCGATTGGTCACCTACTCAGCAAGAAGAAAGGGTAGAGGTCCTCTACTTATCTTCCTATACTTAAGTAAATGAACATCATAAAAAGCAAGTGAACTTATAATCTTGTAATTTTGGAACCTCTTATGAGAAAAAACTATCTAATTATCTCTAAATAAGATGTATGTAAAATATGTGTTAATATTTACTAACACTAAACTGATTAATACTGAACAGAAGAAAATAAGGGTATAATGAATCATTTTGCACAAACCAATAATATAAAAACAAGAAAACATGAATGGATTTTGTCATATATGTCACTTTTATGGCATATTACAATATTAACATAGATTATTTTATCAAATTAGATGTCAAAGAACTGTAGTTATTGCACTATGACATTATAGCTGTTTTACAAGTATACAATATATGTCAAGATTACCAGACTAAGCACTCATCACACTATTTCCAAATTGTAGGAAAGTAATATTCAGAATTGAAAAAAATAAATTGAATATTTCATCACAGCAGAATTTCTTGATAACTTTTAAATAAGGCTACATACCAAAATTGTTGTTTATCAACTAAGAAAAGTCACTTACCAATGATGGGCTAATTAATTCATGTTTGACTCTTGCAACTGGAGAAATATGTCCAGCAGGGGTAAGGAACTTGTGACCTCGAGGCCATATGTAGCCCTCTAGCTTCTCAAGTGTGGCCCTTTGACTGCTGAACTTGAGGACCTGGAGGGCCACATGTGGTCTCGAGGCTAGTATCAATTTGCTCGTATCAATCTTCATGAAAACACATTTGAAAGATAAAATATGTAAAATATCATTACAAATCAACATTAACAGATAGATCATTTCTAATGATAGGGAACAATAACTTTGAATTCTGATTAAATGAAATGTTATCCCTTTTAAAAATAGATAATTTTTGCATTAGTAGACATATTACAAAACCATTATTACTGTTGTTGTTAATATTATTGTATTTCTGTTTCATTATTAAAAATTGTATAGGGGCGGCTAGGTGGCGCAGTGAGTAAAGCGTCGGCCCTGGAGTCAGAAGGACCTGGGTTCGGATTGGGCCTCAGACACTTAACACACACACAAATAAAATCCTAGCCAAGTGACCTTGAGCAAGTTACTTAACCCCAATTGCCCTCCAAAAAAATAAAAATAAAAAAAGCTTTTAAAAATTTTATAAATGCGTTTTCTCTCTAAAGTGTCCTCCATTTTGCCTCTTGGTCCACAAATCCTAAGCTATTTGTGATTTAGCCTCACAGAAAACTTTTGCCGAGTCCTGAGCTATAATTTAATGTATCCTTCGCATCCCATGTTTATTCATTCAATTTTCAATCATGTCTGACTCTTTGTGGTCCCATTTGGGGTTTTCATGACAATGATACTGGAATAGTTTACCAATTCCTTCTCCAACTCATTTTACAGATGAGGAACTAGGGCAAACAGGGTTAAGTGACTTCCCCAGGGTCACACAGATAGCAAGCATCTAAGACCAGATTTGAAGTCAGGAAGATGCATCTTTTTACTCCAGGTCTAATGCTGTATCCACTCTGCCACTTAGTTGCCCTTGGCCTTTACCTCCACTGGAGATTAATATAGGTGAATGCTCTTATAAATGTCTGCTGCTCTTTAATATCCCATTCTGGCTTGTGAGGGAAATGCAGAAAATGGGGGAAAAAAGAGGCTTTTCAGCTTTTGTGTAGAAAGAAATGCTGAGATTTAATTAGACACCATGGAATCATGGTGAGTGAAGACCTGACTAGACTTACATAGAAAATCAACTCTAATTGTTTTTCTTTAAACTCTGTTTTGCTACAATTTGAAAGGACAATGCAATGTTTTGGTAAGTGAATGGTTGGCTGGATTTGGTCTGTAGTGCCCCAATATAGCTAGCCTGGTTAGCTTTTTCAAGTCTCTTACTTACAGAGATGTGTTATCCACATAAATAATGTAACAATTTTTGTAGAACTTTTTAGGTTAAATTTAGGTTGAAGGGGCTTGTAAATACTACTTTGGTTCAGATGAAGGTAGTTACGGACCCTCAGAAAGCAGAAAAGTAGCTTCTTAAGGTCCAGATGTTTCTGAGTAGGAAAATGACGTCAAAATCTGAATGCCAAAGTTTGAGTAACCACAAGCACATGATTTTTGATCTTTCATATGCTTACCTTTCAGACTCAGGTAAATGTTTGCCAACTCCAACCCATAGACATTGAGTACATTTGCTGGAAGAATGGGATCCAGATTTATATTTGGATAGTGTTACATGGTTTTATTCATGGATTTTCTTTAATAAATGAGCACTAATAATGTTATTTTAGTTCCTTTATTTCTTTTGTTTTATTTATTAAAACACAGAAATAAATAATAATAGTATACATATAATAATAAAACAAAAACATCTTCAAATCCTTTAAAATTGGAAAAGCGTTTTACATTTGTTATTTCATTTAATCCTTCCAAGAATTCTGTGAGATAAGTTCTATTATTCTCATTTTATAGATGAGAAAACTGAAGCACAGAGAAGTTAAATGACTTGGCCAGGGCCTTAGAGCTAGAAAATGTCCCAAGCAGGATTTGACTTGAGGCCTTCCTTTATGGAGTAGCTATGTGGTACAATGGATAGAGCACAGGGCTAAGAATCCAGAAGACTCATTTTTACTGAGTTCAAATCTAACTTAAAACATTTAATGGGCAAGTCACTCAATCCTGTTTGCCTCAATTTCCTCTTCTGTAAAATAAACTGGAGAAGGAAATGACAAATAACTCTAGTATCTTTGCCAAACAATTCCAAATAGGGTTGTGGAGAGTTCAACACAACTGAATAACAATAACCTGATTTCAAGACTCTATGCATTGTACCACCTAGTTGCCATTATTTTGACTTGTTTTATATAAAAGGAAATGCATAATTAGATTCAATAAATCCAAGCATGAGCAGCATTCCAGAGGACTGCTACTGTGAATAGCTTTAAGGTTCTGATCACATAATGTAGTGAACTCTATTGATTCAGCAGTAAACTAAGGCAAAATATTCACAGAAACCAAAGGACAACATTCACAATGATATAACATAACAACTTATCACTAAAGTGGCCACATAGTTTTAAACAAAAATATTTCTTTCAGTTAGTCCTCAACTCAATCATCCTTAAGAAACAGTCATCCTTAGGAGATACAATATACAAAAGTCTCCCACCTCTAGGTCACATTGCCTTAATCTCTCAACCAGAAAGTCTTCTTTCTTCTTGATTGGAGACTAGTTTCCAATCATTAACTCAATTATCTTTAATGGATATGAAGTACAAAGCTCTTCCACCCCTAAGGCACAGTAAATCATCGTCTTGTCATCCAGGAGTAAGGACCCAAGGAATAGTCTTTTCATCTTGGCTCAGGGCCAGTTCCCAAATTTCATAATTCCTTTTCCATGGTCCCAGCTCTTGCCTGAATGCACCCAACTGTCACCTGGATTCACAGGAAGGCAGCTCTCAGCTCCTTTTCCAGCTCCTCATCTAGCTCTTCATCCAGTTGCTCATCTAGTTCCTTGTCCAGTTCCCATTCCATATTGAAGCTCACAGTGTCCAGTCCACCTCAAGTCCTTTGCAGTTTCTGTTTCTGGGAAGACAAAGCTTAACAGACAAAACAACATTCATTCACATTGCTGGCACCATCATCAATTCACTATCTGCCTGTGAATCAACACAGATCCATAAACAAAGTATGAGAACTCAAAACAGGCCCACTAACAAGGTCTAAGAGCTCAATACAGACCCACAAACAAGTTCTGAGAAATGCAAAGTACCACCAGCACAAATCAACACAGACAGAATAGACAGAGTGCTGGCTACCACAAGTGTTCTCAGGTCTGCTCAGTCCCAGCTTGTGCTCCTGCTTTCATATGGTCTTTACCTCTTCCCTATTCCACCCATCTCTTATGTTCTTCCTGTTCCTGTCTTTAGCAGTCCCTCTGTAATGGAAAGCAAAGAATTAACACCTTATTTCAGCTATTTAATTATTTAGCACTTTGTTTCAGTTTAAGATTATTTTAAGCCTTGCCCATGATCATATCAAGTCTTTGTTAAGGAACAGAATTTGTGAACCCCACAACTTGTGAACCCCATTGCTGACGGGGTTCACAAGTTGTGGGGTTCACAAGTTCTGTGAGAAGGGAAGGAGCTAATAACCATATATAAGGAAAAGCACAAGCTAGGAAAAAGCAGAACTGAGAAGAGAACTCTTGTGGTGGCAGAGGTGAGGAGAAAACTTGGGGTATCCCAGCACTCTATATTTGTCTGTTCTGTCTCTGTTGATTTCTATTTTGATGATTTATGTTGACTTCTCCAACATTGTTTGTGGGTCTCTATTTCACAGGCAGATAGTGAATTGATGATAGTATCAGCAATGAGTATGAATATTATTGTGGCTCTGTTAAGCTTTGTATTCCCAGAACAGAGACTATGAAGAATTTGAGATGGACTGGACACTGTGAGCATCAATATGGAACTAGACAAGAAACTGGATAAAGAACTAGAGGAGGATCTGGAGGAGGAGCTGAGAGCTGCCTACCTGTGAATCCAGGTGATGATTGGGTAGATTCAGGCAGGAGCTGGACCCATGGAAGAGGAAACATGGAATCTGAGAGCACCCTTGAATAAAGATGAAAAGAACTCTCTTTGGGTATTTAGTGATGACTGAGAAGATCATGATTCAATGTGACCTAAAGAGGAGAATTTGACCTTTGCACTTTGTGTCCCTTAAGGAAGCTTGTTCCTTAAGGATGATTGAGTCAAATACTTACTGAATGATATCTTTTGCTTAAAACTGTGTGGCCACTTTAGTGAAAACTATGTGGCCACTTTAGTGATAAGTTGTTGTGTTATAGCATTGTGAATGCTGTACTTTGGTTTCTGTGAATGTTTTACTTTAATTTACTGCTGAATAAATAGGGAGCTTATAATATTATGTGATCAGAACCTTGAAGCTGTTCACAGCAGCAGTCCTCTGGATAGCTGCTCCTGCTTGGCTTTACACCGTCCACTATAAGTTTCAAGGTCTATTTCTTAACAAAGGCTTGATATAATCATGGAAAAAGCTCAAAGACACTTAAACTGAAAGAAAGTACTAAGTACTCATTTGCTTCTCATTACAGGTTATCAAGAGCTAAGGTATTCAACCAATCAAATTATTAGGCAACTACCATGGTCTAAGTATTGTGATAAGCACTGGGGATATACAAAGAGTAAAAAGAAAATTCTTGTCCTCAAAGAACTCACAATTTAATAAAGAGGGTGCAAATAAGAAGGATGGAAAAGCTATATATAGGTTAAATTGGAAATAATCAACAGGGGGATGGCATTAGTACTTAGAGGAGTTAGGAAAGGCTTCAATTAAAAGATGATATTTCAGTTGGGACTTAAAGTAAACCAGGGAAGTCAGTAGGCAGAGTCGATCAGGACATGCTTGATAGCCTGGGCAGGGGGAGGGGAGGGAAAGTGTTTGGAGCTGAGGAATGGAGTATCTTGTCCATGGAACATCGAGGAAGCCAGTGACATTGGATCAAAGAGTATTTGTAGGAGAATAAGGTAGAAGAAGACTGGAAAGTTTGGGGAAAAGGGCTAGGTTGGGAGTATACTCTCATTTAACATAATCACCCCTAATACCCTATAATAGCAAGCAAGATAGGATTTTTGTTGTTGTTATTTCTTGGAGTTTAGTTTCCCAGGCTCATGCTAAATTGCAAACAGCTGAAGGATCAATTTCCTTTGAACCTTGATAATTCATAGTTATAACACATTAGGTGCTGAGGCACATCGTTTTCTCATCTTTTGGCTCTGAGCCAATCAGGTAGGCTTTGCTGCCTTCTGGCTCTGAGTCTATTAGTCAAAAGTGTATGTATGTATGTGTGTATATATATATATATATATATATATATATATATATATTCTGGGAGATTGGTATTGCCTTGGGGCTCACTTACAGGAAGAATGCTTCACCTGAGACCTTTCTGTGATTTCGCAGACTAAGGACTCTGAATAACCATTGTCAAGGGTCCCCTCAACTTTGTACCCTGAGAATTAGAACTTAGATGTTAGTGCTCCCCAGTCTGGTGATGTATATTCTCCATTTTAGGGTATTTACACTTTTCCCTGAATAAGTAGATGATCTTAGTAGAGAAAGGAAACCTCTGAGAGAGAAAGGAGACCCCTGAGAGAGAGAGACCTCTGAGAGAAAAGCAATGGTAGCCTGTATTGTAGTTTGTTAAATGTTAACTATCATGGGGAATAAATACTGAAGAGCTGTTGCTAGTGGAACCTCAGTTAGTTGAAGCTCCTGAAGAGATAAAAAAGGAGTCAAGGGAGAAGTTTATTTTGAGCTTCTCAAAGCCCACACCAGAGCAGGCACCTCCCCATGTGAAACTGGGTGAAGACAAACTGCCCCAGAGTTGAGGTGGTATGAGCCAAAGACAGAAACTGGGGCCAGAAGTCTCTGGAGCCTGTGTGCCTGAACCCAGGCAGGAGCAGGGAGAAGTTAAAATGGAGCAATCCTTTCCTCCATAAGGTAACACTTGAAGCAGGAGCAAAGAACTCCCTGTGTCAGGATCCAGACAGGAGCTAGGCATGGTTGGCCCCTGGACCTGCAGTAGAAAGAATCCTGGAGCTTGGGACTCAGCCTCCTGTTTGAAATGGAAACCTTGCAGCAAGTCAGGAGCAGTGAGCATACTTCTATTGTGGGTGAAGGGCTATTTCCCCCAGGGACCCACCCTGTTGTCTTTGTTGTCCAGTTGCCCATCAGGACCTAAAAGCAGGGCTGGAGCAGTGTTGGAACTTGGACTCTTTGGTTCATTTAAGCATGCATGCACCTAAGAGCACCAGGTGGGAGTCTCCAAACAGCAGTGTGGGGAGAAGGGTACACCCCTAAGAAGATATGGACACTCTGTTTGGATTGAGGGGATTGTTACCTAGTGGTAGAGTGTGTTGTGTTCTCTGCTACCCCAGAGATGTATTGAAGACACGGAACTGGGATGCCCTGATTTTATAAACAAGTATTTTGGAATAATACCTGAGTGGGGAAGAGCTGGTTGCTCTCTCCCCAAAGATTTTGACCCCCAAAGAATGCATAAGGTAGGGGGTATGCTATGCTATGTTATATGCTTTTGTGTTTGTTTAAGGCCATTTAGACACCCTGTTAATCAGTTCTTATGTTATGAATGTTATGCTTTAGTCTCTTGAATAAGGTTTAGTTTTAAGCAAATAGAGTGCTTATTATACTATGCAATTCAATTTTGTGTGTGTGTGTGTGTGTGTGTGTGTGTGTGTGTAGGTGGGTGGGTGGGTATTCATAGCAGCAGCTATCAAATGTGCTGTATTGATTGGTATTTCAGACCCCAAGAGAGTTTTAGTGTAACCCCATGGTGGTGCTCTTGCACTTGGTATGACAGTATGTTGGAAAGAACACCCACATAAAGACTGAAGAGATGTGCACACACACACACACACACACACACACACACACACACACACCAAAAAACAAAATGTGATAGATGTGCATTCACCCTAAGCACAAATTTGGTGTTACCAAAGTAAAAAAAAAATCATCAAAGAACTAAACACTAGGAAGGCAAGATGAGCAGGTCACATGGCAAGAAAGAGGTAAGACAGCTACTCAGCGCAGCAGCAGCCCTTCTCTCTCCACAGTGGTCAGCTACGACCCTCGACACCCTAGCAACCATGTCAAAGGGACCCGCAGTTGGCATTGATCTTGGCACCACTTACTCATGTGTGGGAGTCTTCCAACATGGGAAAGTGGAGATCATTGCTAATGACCAAGGAAACAGGACCACCCCAAGCTACGTCGCCTTCACCGACACAGAACGTTTAATCGGTGATGCTGCAAAGAATCAAGTTGTAATGAACCCCACCAACACGGTTTTTGATGCCAAACATCTGATTGGTCGCAGATTTGATGATGCAATTGTACAATCAGATATGAAGCATTGGCCTTTTACGGTGGTGAATGACTCAGGCAGGCCTAAGGTCCAAGTGGAGTACAAAGGGGAGACCAAAAGTTTCTATCCAGAAAAAGTATCTTCTATGGTCTTGACTAAGATGAAAGAAATTGCTGAAGCTTACCTTGGGAAGACTGTCACAAATGCTGTGGTCACAGTACCAGCCTATTTCAACGATTCCCAACGTCTAGGCCACCAAAGATGCTGGAACCATAGCTGGTCTCAATGTGCTCCGAATCATCAATGAGCCAACTGCTGCTGCTATTGCTTACGGCTTGGACAAAAAGGTTGGTGCCGAGAGAAATGTGTTGATCTTTGACCTTGGAGGTGGTACTTTCGATGTCTCCATTCTCACCATTGAAGATGGCATCTTTGAGGTCAAGTCCACAGCTGGGGACACCCACTTGGGTGGGGAGGACTTTGACAACCGAATGGCCAACCATTTCATTGCCGAGTTCAAGCGAAAGCACAAGAAAGACATCAGTGAGAACAAGAGGGCTGTTCGCCGTCTCCGCACTGCTTGTGAACATGCAAAGCGTACCCTCTCTTCCAGTACCCAGGCCAGTATTGAGATTGACTCCCTCTATGAAGGCATCGACTTCTATACATCAATCACCAGGGCCCATTTCGAAGAGCTGAATGCTGATCTCTTCCGTGGCACCCTGGACCCTGTAGAGAAGGCCTTAAGAGATGCCAGGCTAAATAAGTCTCAGATTCATGACATCGTCCTGGTGGGTGGTTCTACTAGAATTCCCAAAATCCAAAAGCTTCTGCAAGACTTCTTCAATGGCAAGGAGCTCAACAAGAGTATCAAACCTGATGAGGCTGTTGCTTATGGTGCAGCTGTCCAGGCTGCCATTTTGTCTGGAGATAAATCTGAGAATGTGCAGGACTTGCTGTTGTTGGATGTCACTCCTCTTTCCCTTGGAATTGAAACTGCTGGTGGAGGTATGACCGTTCTGATCAAACATAATACCACCATCCCCACCCAGCAGACACAGACCTTTACCACCTATTCAGACAACCAGCCTGGTGTGCTTATTCAGGTTTATGAAGGAGAGAGAGCAATGACAAAGGCTAACAACCTGCTTGGCAAATTTGAGCTCACAGGAATTCCTCCAGCACCCAGGGGTGTTCCTCAGATCGAAGTAACATTTGACATTGATGCAAATGGTATCCTCAATGTTTCTGCTGTGGATAAGAGCACAGGCAAGGAGAACAAGATCACCATCACCAATGACAAAGGACGTCTCAGCAAAGAAGACATTGAGCGCATGGTCCAGGAGGCTGAGAAATACAAGGCTGAGGATGAAAAGCAGAGAGACAAGGTGTCTTCTAAGAATTCTCTTGAATCCTATGCTTTCAACATGAAAGCAACTGTGGAGGATGAAAAACTGCAAGGCAAAATTAGTGATGAAGACAAACAGAAGATCCTTGACAAATGTAATGAGATAATCAACTGGCTGGATAAGAACCAGACTGCTGAGAAGGAAGAATTTGAGCATCAGCAGAAAGACTTGGAGAAAGCCTGCAATCCCATTATTACTAAGCTGTACCAGAGTGCAGGGGGCATGCCAGGAGGTATGCTTGGTGGGTTCCCAGGGGGTGGAGCAGCCCCATCTGGAGGTGCTTCTTCTGGACCCACCATTGAAGAGGTCGACTAAACACACCAGAAGAAAGAGCATTCCACACAGCTTTCCAAAAATTGAAGGACTCAAATGTGTGGCCAAGGCAGTAGCAGTATAAAAGTTAACATTTAAGCTACTGTGTAAATCTGGGCATTCCGAATACTTGAATGTGTGCAGAGGGAGAGAAGTAAACAACATTGCACTTCATCAGTACTGTAAACAAGTGGAAATGCAATTGTCTTGGAGAATAAAATCTATTTAAAATTGGAACCATAAAAAAAAAGAAAGAAGTAAGACAGGTGGAAATCCAGAGTGCTCTATTGGTACCTTTATATTAGTATAAATCAAGAAAAGTCTCAAAGACATTGGGTGATGAATTTTTCAAAAGGCATAGACAAGAAGCCTAAAGGATGGGCAGGAATGGAGGGGTTGTTGCGGAAATTTTGGAGTTATTTGGATCTTACATATATTTAAGTATTTGATTATTACTGATTAAAACATTTTAAAAGTTTGAGTTTTGGGGGGTGGAGCCAAGATGGCGGAGTAGAAACAGCTCTTCCAAGCCTCTCTGCCCCCAGATTCCCCACAAACTATGTAAAAAAGGACTGTGAACAACTTCTGGAGCCCCAGCACCCACAGAACGACACAGAGAAGCTAACCTCCCACTGAGGACAGCCCAGCAGCCCTGCAGGAAGGACCAGAGCAGCGGTCTGGGAGCCGGCAGCGCGCAGAGCACAGAGCGCAGGAGCCGAGCCGAGCCGAGCCCAGGTCCGTGTGAGCCGAGGTTTTAGCTCCAGGGCGGCAGGGCCAGCAGCCGGCTGGAGGAACCCCAGAACCCCAGGAGCTGTGGCGATTCCAGAATTATCATCATAGACATGCTTAGGACAAAGTAAGAAGTTGCCCCCCCACACGTTCGGGATGAAAATTCCTCTAGCTGGCCTTAAAGCCATAGTGTGGCAACAAGCCCAAAAGTCAAGCAATTAAGTGGCAACATGCCAAGGCAAAAGAAACAGAAAAATGCAACCCTAGACTCCTATTTTGGGGGCATAGAGCAGGAAAAGGACTGTGAGGTCAGAAGTCCTGCTCCAAAAGCCCCAGGGGAAAACATGAACGGGTTGCAGGCCATAGAGGACCTTAAGAAGGACTTTAAAAATCAATAAGAGAAGTGGAGGAAAAATTAGAAAGAGAAATGAGAAGGATGCAGGAAAAGTATGAAATGAGGGTCAACAGCCTGACTGAGGAAAACAACACCTTAAAAAATAGACTAACTCAAATGGCAAAGGAAGCCCAAAAGGGCAATGAGGAGAAGAATGCCTTAAAAAGTCGAATTTGCCAGATGGGAAAAAGAATCTCAAAAGTTCACTGAGGAGATTCATTCCTTCAGAGTTAGACTGGAGCAAATGGAAGCTAGTGACTTTATGAGAAATCAAGATGCTGTTAAGTAGATCCAAACAAACGAAAGATTAGAAGGCAATGTGAAATATCTCATGGGAAAAACCACTGACCTGGAGAATAGATCCAGGAGAGACAATTTAAAATTATTGGACTACCTGAAAGCCATGATCAAGGAAAGAACCTAGAAATCACCCTTCAAGAAATTCTCAAGGAAAACTGCCCTGATGTTTTAGATCCAGAGGGCAAAATAGAGGTTGAAAAAATCCACCGATCACCTCCTGAAAAAGATCCCAAAAAGAAAACTCCCAGGAATATTATAGCCAGGTTCCAGAATCCCAGATCAAGGAGAAAATACTACAAGCAGCCAGGAAGAAACAATTTCAATATTGTGGAAACACAATCAGAATAGCCCAGGACCTGGCAGCTTCTACACTGGGGGATCGAAGGGCATGGAATATGATATTCCAGAGGGCAAAAGAACTGGGAATGAACCTAAGGGTCACCTACCCAGCAAAACTGAGTATTTTGTTTCAGGGGAAAATATGGTCATTCAGTGGAATAGAGGACTTTCAAGCATTCTTGAGGAAAAAACCAGAATTGAATAGAAAATTTGACACCCAGACACAAGAAGGAAGAGATGCCTGAGAAGGTAATCAGGAAAAGAAATCAAAAGGAACTTATCAAAGTTGAACTATTTACATTCCTATATGGAAAAGCAATAACTGTGACTGATGATATCTTTCTCACTATGAAAATAATGGAAGAAGGGGGTGTGGTCATATAAATACATATATGAATGTGTGTGTATATGGTTACAGTTATATGGATAGAGGGCATAGGTTGAATTTGTTGGGAAGGGAGAACACTCAAGGGATGAAATTATGAGGTGAGAGAGGAAAGTGGCAAGAGGAGATGGGGAGAGACAGGGTAGGGTAAACTGTCCCATGTAGAAGAAGCAAGGGGAAGTGGTTGCAAAGGAGGGGGAGAATAAGGAAGGCTAAAAAGACAAAACCACATTCCCATTGAATTTGGTTCAGGGAGAAAATGACATACATACTAAATGGGATATCTCAACCTGCAGCAGGATAGGGGGAAGGGGGATAAGAGGAGGGATGATGGAAAAAAAAAAGTTTGAGTTTTATTTCCCTCACCTATAAAATGAAGATGTTGCAATAGATGGTTTCTAAGCTAGAACCCTATCTTCTTTCTAATCAAAGAAGGAATCTTCTTGACTTAACAGGTAATCACACAGACACACACACACACACAAATTCTACCTTGTTTGCTCTTATAGGGTATTAGGGATGATTATGTTAAGAGGGAGTATCCTCCCAACTTAGCTTTTTCCCCCAACCTTTCCAGTCTTCTCACTGTCTTACAAGTACTCTTTGATCCAGTGTCACTGGTTTCCTGGCTGTCCCATGAACAAGATATCCATTGACTGCTACTCTTGAGGACCTGGAGTGTCACATGTGGCCTTGAGGTCTCAAGTTCCCCACTGTTAGTCCAGAGAAAATCAAGTTATTTAAGATTATTAGTCTTCTGGTATAATTAAAATCATACATTTCTGAATCCAAACTTCACAGAACAAATCATTTAATAAAAGAATTTGTTTTGTGAAGTTTGAATTCAGTCAAAGGGTCACACTTGAGGACCTAGAAGGACACATGGGGCCTCAAGACTGTAGGTTTCCTACCCCCATCTAGCTATACAGGTCAATGTGTTTTTCTTTAAACACATTATATCTTTGGGTTCCTTACACTGGCAGTGACTGCCCTGAATGCCCAGAATGCTTTTCCCTCCGTACCTCTACCTCTTAGAATCCCTGACTCCCCTCAAGATTTGCCTCAAACCCTAACTTTTGCATGAGTACTTACAAGTCTCCTTAATTATTCTTACCTTCCCCTTAAGATTTCCTTTCATTAACTCTGTATATACCTGTAATGTGCATAGCTACATATTACCTCTATGAGAAAAAGGTAAACTCTGTGAGAAGATTACTTAAAAATTAATTTCGTTTAGCCTTTCTTTGTGTACCCAATGCTTAGTGCAGTGTGTTACATATTATAAGTGCCTATTAAATGCTTGTTGGCTAACTCCTTCCCCTGTTCTACTGACTTCCACCTAATTCTGTTATGGCAACTATTTCATGAAGTTATCTATGGTCCCTCCCACTCACATTAGCACTTTTCTTTATTGGATTGCACAATGCATTTCCCAACCACTTTAATGCATTAACCATGTGTTA
The DNA here is from genome assembly GCA_011680675.1 of Gymnobelideus leadbeateri. Lineage (NCBI taxonomy): Eukaryota > Metazoa > Chordata > Mammalia > Diprotodontia > Petauridae > Gymnobelideus > Gymnobelideus leadbeateri. The sequence continues at coordinate 93,582 of WOXC01007920.1, read as the reverse complement.
TTTTATATTATAGTAATATATTATAAGCCCCACAATGTCCCATCTAATTTTTTTATTCACCCAATGCCTAGTACAATGCGCCAGATGGAGCAGGACACTTAAGGAATGTCTGTAAAATTGAATTTGTTGTTGAATGGAACAATCAGTTGGCTCTTCTTTCTATCTTTTTTAGTGACTCCCTAGCCCTCATCACAGTTATTTTTCAAAATAAAGAGCAAAAATTTGACAATTCCTCCCTTTTATTAGAACAAAGAGGATTCCAGTTGTGCTCTTTTAAAACATGTTGTTCATCAATTATTCAAATCTTGCCATCATGGCTTTTTCATCAGGAAGGACTGGAAATCCATTATCTCATTTAATGACCATCTCCTTGCCTGGAAGAATATGTTCAGTTTTGCTGGGTAGGTGATCTTTGGTTGTAACCCACGCTCTTTGGCCTTGAGAAAAATTATATTCCAGTTCCTCCAATCTTTCAGTAAAGAGGCTGGCAGATCCTGTGCAATCCTCACTGTGGTTCTGTGATATTTGAATTGTTTCTTTCTGGCCACTCATAGTATTTCCTCCTTTACCTGGGAGATCTGGAATTCAGCCACAACATTTCATAGACTTTTCAATTTAGGATCTCTTTAAGGAAATGACTGGTTGATTCTCTCGATTTCTATTTTACCCTCTGTTTCTAGCATATCAGGGCAGTTTTCATTGATGAGTTTTTGGAAGATGTTGCCTAGGATCATTTTTTCATCATGATTTTCCTGTGGGCCTATGATTCTCAGATTATTTCTCCTGGATCTGTTTTCTAGGTAAGTTATTTTTCCATTGAGATATTTTACCTCTTTTTCTAATTTTTCATTCTTGATGTTTTGTTTGACTGATTCTTGGTTCCTCAGTTATTTTCTTCAACTTGGTTGATTCTAGTTTTTAGCAAATTATTTTCCTCTGTTAGCTTTTGGAGCTCCTTTTCCATATAACATATTTTTCTTTTTAAGGAGCTGTTTTCTTATTTGATTTTTAAAGTCCTTCTTAAGGTCCTCTATGGCCTGCAACCCACTCATGTTTTCCCCTGGGGCTTTTGGAGCAGGACTTCTGACCTCACAGTCCTTTTCCCGCTCTACGCCCCCAAAATAGGAGTCTAGGGTTGCATTTTTCTGTTTCCTTTGCCTTGGCATGTTGCCACTTAATTGCTTGACTTTTGGGCTTGTTGCCACACTATGGCTTTAAGGCCAGCTAGAGGAATTTTCATCCTGAACGTGTGGGGGGCAACTTCCGTTTCTGGCAAGCTGTAAACCCACCCACAACTTCCACCCTAGATCACAATCCAGATCCAGGGAGGTTAAAGCAAGAGCGATTACCCCCAAGACTGATCGCTGGATCTCCCCACGATTTGTAGGCTGGGGGCCGGAAATGCCTATGAAAACTACACAATGGCGTGTCTCCTCAGCGGCTTCTAGCCCCCAGGGGAGGGAGCTGATGCATTCCCCAAATACAGGTCCCAAAGTCCATAGGACACTAACCTCTTACTTTGTCCTAGGCAAGTCTATGTTGATAATTCTGGGGTCGCCACAGTTCCTGGTGTTCTGGGGTTCCTCCAGCCGGCTGCTGGCCCTGCCGCCCTCAAGGAGCTGTTTTCTTCATTGTAATGTTTTTCTAATTTTGCAATTTTGATTTTAAAAGAATTCTTCATTTTGTCTTCTATCTCTCTAATTTGGTTTTCAAAGTTCTTTTTGAGCTCATCTAAGAATGTTTTCTGTGCTTGAGACCAGGTCCCTGTTGAGGCTTCAGCTGTGGGTGTGGAGTCAACACTGTCTCCCTCTGAATTTGGTTCCTCCCTCTGATTCAATAGTAGGACTCCAGAATCTTTGTATTTGCAGTCTGCTTTTTACCCATTTTGAGGCAGGGCCCTAGCCATGCCCTCCCTCTACGGTTTCCAAGCCTTTACTGTTTAAAGTTTTACCCTGGGGCAATAATTACTATGTTTTCGGTGTCTGAGGGGGGCATTGGAGCAGCTGGGGTTCACTCTGCCATCCTAGTCCCTGGAAGTCCAGATAAGGCTTTTTAAATTTCTAGGCTGTAGATTGGTAGTCCCAGGAGTAGTTGCTGCCACTGCCAGGGCCCCTGCATTTGGCTCTTACCCTGCTCCATCCAGTCCCGGACCTTAGGTGATAGGCCTGGCAGTGGCCCTTGTGTTTGGTGGGTCAACTTACCACAATGTTGATCAGGCCTCTTCGAGCACTGGCGTCTGGGCCACTGCACTCCCTGGGCCTCTGCACCAGCTGGGTCATCGTCTGGGCCTCTGTGTGCCATGGTTGTCTTCAGGGCCTCTGCCTCAATAAGCATTTTTTGTGTGTCCTCAAGCAACTTACATTCTGTGGGTACAATTTAATCAATAAATTTAATCTCCCCTGAAACATTGCTCTGGAGATACTGTCAAAGTCATGGGATTTTTGAAATATCAACAATTAGTTCACCTAGTTAAATTTCCCTAGGAAAAGAATGGTTCTTTTTTAATTACAGAAGATCTGGACTTCTAAAATAAACCAATCAATTAAAGTTGTAAACATACCTGGGAGTAAGTTCCTAATTAAATTGGCAAAGTGCTTTGATCATTTGATGAAACAAGTGATGTCAATTTGATGGTGAAGAGGTGGTGGAAAGTCAACCTCACAACACTGCAAAGGCACCATAACTCTCTGAGGCCAGCACAGAAATGCACCTAAGTAAAACCCCAGGAAAGGAATTCCAGTAATCAGAACTGTGGATTTACCTGTTGGCTACACAAGCCCACTTGCTCTCCTTGGAGATGCTGGGTGTATAAGGAAAGAAGGCACCTCCAGTTTGGGAAGATTATTTTTGTAAGATTTATCTTACTAAAACATATTAGTAAATATTCTTTCTAAACGCTAAGTCAGTCTAGCTGTTAACCATTACAGAAACATACCTGTGTGGAACTTGGTAGCTACAGTGTTACTAATTCCATCCCATTGGACTTATCCCTTAGTAGACTGAAAGACAAAGGAGTAGCCATAGATAACTGACATCCTTACTGCCAATGTGAGATGGGAAGGAAGTCCTGAGGTTGTGCTACACTTACAATCATTAAATAATGGCAACAAGATATGCAAAGGTTTCCTCCTCCTTCCATATCACCAACCCCAGAAACACCTTCATTATGTGTCTTTGGGATTCCTCTTTTCATGAGCTTAAGGACTGCATGAAGGCTCTCAGTTGCATATGTTTGTTTAGTTCTGAATCATAGTATGAAATACCAAAGTCTCTCCCCTCACTCATAACTTCTGAAGTTGTTTTCATTATCATGAGACTAAGGAAATGCCAGCATCTGTCAGACAGAGTTACTTTTAAACTACCCCCACTAGACACAGATTCTACTAAAAAGCAAACCAAGGAAGAGAAAAATAGATACTGAAATTACTAAATTGCTTTTAGCTCTTCATTAAAAAAATGGAATTACAACCTTTAAGTATTATTTATTAAGTGAGAATTTTCATTATTAATATTATTATTATATTAATATTAGAGCTAGTTCTCTCTTTGGAAATTAGACAGTGGGGACCAAATGGAAAAGTGGACAAGAGAGAGGAAAGAAGAGGAATTGAGAACAAAATAAAGAAAGGAAAGGAGGGGAGGGTAGAAGAGAATAGAAAGTCAAATAATCCTGTAGAAGTAGCAAAAAAATACTTTTGACTATATTTAGCTAGATACCTTAAGAAGATCTCTACCTTTCAAACTATTCTCTATCATCTCAAATCCATTAAAAATGAACTACAGTTTAACAGAAACATCTTCTGTGCACTTATCATCATATGCATGCACTTGTGTGGGTTACCAAGAGTTTCTATTTTTGGCAATTTAACAATAACTTGAAAGTCCATTACACTCAAAAGTAGTTTGGCGATGCCATGTTTGACAAGCTCATATTTCTGCACATTTCTTCTATTCCTTTATCAACATTAGTCTTATTTTGAATCTCTGTCTATAATTCAAATATTTCCAGAAGACTAATCTCAATTTGGTGTGTGAATTTTTTTTCTATCATACTGTGCTAAATGTGGGGATTCCTCTGTGACCCATAGCTAAGTATTTTTTTTTAATCTCTGAGGAATGAAATCTCTGTCATGTTGGAAGTCAAACCATGGGAATTTTCCACTGAAATGTTTACCAGAAATGCTTTAGCCTAGAGTTCTGTTTTCATTTTCTTCCAAGAAATTACAGTTTTAAAAGAGAAAGTGTGACTTAAAAATAACAAAAAAAGTGAAATACATAACATGAAATAAAAAAATAAATAAATCATTGGTCCATGCTGACTGTGAGGGAGAGGAGTCTAAACCGGCAATTTCAGTGTAAAAAAACTCCCAGGTGAAAACACCTTCTTCTGATGTTGATCAAATCACTACTTTATAGACATATATTCACATTAAACATTGAGAAATCAAGTGACATACCCAGGGTCACACAACTAGACTATATCAAAGGCAGATCTTGAACCCAGTTCTTCCTAATTCCAAAACCAGTCTTTCATTTAGTTTGCCACCTATAGCAGCTAGAAGATAATTAAGAAATAATCTCATTCAACCTCTTCTTTTTTGCAGATGAAGAAACTGAGACCCAGAGAAGAAAACCACATATCCAATAATTCACAAAGCCAGGAATCAAACTCAGAGTCTTTAAGAAAAAATCATAAATAGCTCGTTCCATTACATTTTGCTCTGCCTCTGGAAATCAAACACTTTTCCTAAGAAGGAAATTCCCATTGCTACCCAGAAAGATGCTTAAGAATCCCCCTTTGCCCTGCATCCATATTTCCTGAATCTGAAGATTGTCTATTGGCCTTCATGGTCATCATCTCATAATTATGATGGATATACTTACCATTTCCCTATCATAATTTTCCCTTCTCTAGTCTTAAATATGTTGAGACATATTACAAGACAGTCAATTCAGGGTTACATCAAGGAAAAAAATCTCTCTCTCTCTCTCTCTCTCTCTCTCTCTCTCTCTCTCTCTCTCTCTCTCTCTCTGTCTCTCTCTCCTTCCCTCCCTCCCTCCACTCCCTAAGTCCCTTCTCATGTCTCAAAGTAGCAAAAAAGGCCAGGAATCAAAGGGAGCAATAAAAGGGAGCAACTCCTCCATCAACTAAGTGGTATTCAGAAGCAAATGTCATGGAGGTAAATGTTTTTATAGAAACACTTTAAACTTGAACCAACTTTCTCCAGAGATCTAGGTGATAGAGAGGAAAATAGATATGAGTATATGTAGTAAATTGTCTGTATTTTTGTTATTGGTAAACTTAAGTGAATATGACTGAATAAAAGCTAATTGATGCTAACTATATAAGTGATTGGTGCACCAACCAATGAGTGAATCAACAATAAAGAGAAATTCTAACTTTATTTGGAGGAGAACACACTGAAATGGAATTTCACTTCTATAGCATTAGAAAAATCACCTGGAGTCAGGAGGATCTGAGTTCAAATCCGGCCTCAGACACTTAGCACAAAAACTAGCTGTGTGACCTTGAGCAAGTCACTTAATCCCATCTGCCCTCCAAAAAGCAAAAAAAAAAATCAATCTCTCAGAGTTACTCCTAGAATCCTGAAATGACCATGTAGTGGTGCGATGGTAGATATTTAACAGCTAGATCTCCAAAAACTCGACAAACTTTTAAGTTTCACATGCATTATTTTTTTTTTTTGAGGGCTATTGGGGTTAAGTAACTTGCCCAAGGTCACACGGCTAGGTTTTTGTTTGTGTGTGCGTTAAGTGTCTGAGGCCGGATCCGAACTCAGGTCCTTCTGACTCCAGGGCCGCCACTCTACTCACTGCTCCACCTAGCCGCCCCCACATGCATTATTAACACTTTCTGCATCACTTTGTTAATTGTATCCAATCAACAAAATAACATGTTAAATCCTAATTTGTAGCATTTGATGATTTCAGAGGAGTAATGCTCATACTGAAAATATAGCAAATGATTCTAGAGGTATGGGTTGGTTCAGCACAACACTGAAATAAGTAGTCTTCTTTTGCAGACCTGCCTTGAGAGTGAAAATGGTAGTTACAATGAGGGTTCCAGGGGTTAGAGCTAGTTTTGCTCAGGTGAACTGACAATGAAAATTTTAGTTTTAATAAGAATACCCTATACATTTCCAGTGAACTTCCAATTAGAACTATATGCCTCTGAAGCGAGCTTTTTTATTTTTTTGCTTTTTTTTTTTTTGAGGGGGGAGAGTAGGGCAGTTGGGGTTAAGTGACTTGCCCAAGGTAACATGGCTAGTTTTTGTGTCAAGTGTCTGAGGCTGAATCCGAAACCAGGTCCTCCTGACTCCAGGGCTGGTGTTCTACTCACTGGGCCACCTAGCCACCCTGATACTATCTCTATACTATTTTATGAATACAATTCATCATTTGTAGTTTGCCTGCTATAAATTCTTCTTGATACCCATAGACAGACAAAGATAGACAATATCTTTTCAAAGTATTTACTTTGCACCAAGAACTGTTCTAGGTGAAAGGGAACCAACACAAACAAGCAGGATAGTTCTTTCATCAAGAAATTTACCTACATACCATCTAGTTGCTTTGGATCTGATATAGTCCCTTATTCTAAAGGGGTAGTATAACACAAAAAGAGGGAAAACAGAAGGGATGGTAGTATATGCTTGCATGTTGCCATGTGGTTGAAAAGTGACATGGAGATCTAGATCCCAAAAAATGATAAAATTTACCTATCAAAGTCAAGGAACACAGAGGTAGAGCTTAGTTTAGTAGCACAAAAGCAATTTTCAGAAGAAAGAAGGCATGGCTGGAGTGGAGCAGAAAGAGGCATAGAGGATCAAATCTCAGACACTTAATACCTATGTGACCCTAGGCAAATCGTCTGTTTTTTGCCTCAATTACCAAATTTATTTTAAAAAGACTACTATTAAGACCTTCTTCATGTAGTTGGTAAGAGAATAAAATGAGGTAATATTTCTAAAACACAATGCAAATATTAAAGCATATGATGGAGATGGAGATGAAGATGATGATGATGGAAAAGAATCACTTATAAGAACTGAGGGATTCATTAATCTCCCCACTAAACTTTTGGTGATACATAATTTTGTTTCTTTGGAGATTTCAATATTCTGTTATTTGAAACTATATTTGAAATCACCAAAAACATTGACTTAAAAAGTAAATTTCTTTTGAAGTTTGAGATGATAAAAAACATTGATTTGGTTGCTACTAACTTGATATTGCTAATCCAAAGCTCCCAAATATGCAATCCTTTTCCAAGCCATCAGGGAAACTCATATGATCTTACCATATTTATGACAGATATGGTTTTGGAAAAAAATTTTTATGGTTTTGCTATATGAAATGAGATGTTTTATACTCAACTTCTTTTTATTGTATTTATTATTAGAAGCACATAAGGTTTTTAAAATTTATCTTCTCTTTAATTTATGGAATAGAACATGTTTTGAATATGTTTTCATAACATAGTATATTATGATGATTGCACATGAAACTACAAATCCATCATGCATAAATTGCCATTCCTTTCAAAGATATAACAAAATTATAATGTAAAAGTATTTTTCCCTTTTGTTCTTCCCTCCACTGCACACACATGCATGAACACACACATTCTACATGTGTGTCTGTGTAAAATCATTTTATACATACTTGTATTCATCCGTTCTTTCTCTGGATACAAACAGTGTCTTAATAACTTCACTCAAAGTCATCCTTTTTTTCTCTCTTTTTATTTTTTAATTTACATCATTCATTTCCACAAGATATTGAGTTACAAATTTTCTCCCCAATTTTCCCTACCTACCACTGCAAAACAGTGTTCCCATTGAATATCCCCTCCCCCAATCTGTTCTCTTCCATATCTTCCCCATTTCCCCTTCAACTTCCCCATGTAGCATGGTGGATCTCTATGCTGCAGTGACTGTATATCTCATTCCCAAGGCACATATAAAATAATAATTATATATATTTAATTTTAAGACTTTGGATTCAAATTCTTTCCCTTCCTCCCTCATCACCCACCCTCACTGGGAAGATAAGCAATTCCATATAGGTTGTATATGTGCAAAGATGCAAAACATTTCCATTGTGGATATATTGTGAAAGATTGACTCTATTTCCCTCCATCCTATCCCACCCTCTACTTGTTCCATTCTCTACTTTGATCCTGTCTCTTTTCAAAAGTGGGTGATTCCAACTTCCCTCCCCCAACCAGACTGCCCTCCCTTACATTATCTGCCTTCCCTTCCCCATTCCCTCTACTCTTCTGTAGGGTGAGATACCCTATTTGGTGTGTATGTAATTCCCTTCCTAAGCCAAATTCAATAAGAATAAGGTTGACTCATTCCCTTTTGGCTTCCTTTTCTTCCCCTCCATTGTAACAATTTTCCCTTGCCTCTTCTATATGACACCCTATTCTGTCTCTCCCCATTTTCTCTCATTAAATTCCTCTCTCACCTTTTAATTTCACCTTTTAACTATCATCCCTTCCTATTCAATTGGTCCTGTGCCCTCTGTCTATATATACTTGTAGACATATATACAAGCATTCACATATGTATTCATATGCTCATATACCCTCCTATATGGGCATATATATGCATATATACATATACACACATATACATACATACATACATATATACATTTCTATTCCCTTCAACTATTCTCATACTGAGAAATGTTTTATAAATTACAATTATCATTTTTCCATGGAGGAATATAAGTAGTTCAATTTTGATGAGTTCCTTATGATTTATTTTCCCTGCTTACCTTCTCAAGCTTCTCTTGCTTCTTTTATCTGATTGTCAAATTTTCTATTCAACTATTGTTTTTCATCAACAGTGCTTGCAAGTGGGCTGGCTAGGTGGTGCAGTTAATAGAAAACTGGCCCTGGAGTCAGGAAGACCTGAATTCAAATCTGACCTCAGACACTTAAAAATTACTAGCCCAGTGACCTTGGGCAAGTCACTTAACTGCAATTGCCCTGCCTTGCCCCCTCCTAAAAGCCAAAAAAAAAATTAAAATCCAACTGAGTTATCCTTAGATAATGATTGTCTAGTCAAAATCATCATGGCTAAATATCCTGTAAGTTGTACATAAATAAACGCATGATTAAAAAAGGAAAAAAAGAACACTTGAAAGTCTTCTATTCCACTGAATGACCATATTTTCCTCTGAAACATGATACTTAGTTTTGCTGGGTGGGGTTTTTCTTGGTTTTAATCCCAGCTCCTCTGACCTCTGGAATATCATATTCCAAGGCCTTCAACCCCTCAATGTAGAAGCTGCCAGGTCCTGATTTTTCCTGATTATGTTTCCACAGTATTGACATTTTTTCTTCCTGGCTACTTGTAATTTTTTTTCCTTGATCTGGGAATTCCAGAAGCTGGCTATAGTATCCCTAGGAGTTTTCTTTATGGGCTCTTTTTCAAAAGGTTATCAGTGGATCCTTTCAACCTCTACTTTGCCCTCTGGTTCTAAAACATCAGGGCAATATCTCTTGAGAATGTCTTGAATGATGATTTATCAGTTCTTTTTTCTGATCATGGCTTTCAAGGAGTCCAATAATTTTTGAACTGTCTCTCCTGGACCTATTTTCCAGGTCAGTGGTTTTTCCAATGAGATATTTCACATTGCCTTCTATTTTTTCAATTGTTTGTATCTCTTTAACAGTATCTTGATTTCTCATAAATTCAAGAGCTTCCATTTGCTTTAATCTAATTCTGAAGGAATGATTCTCTTCAGTGAGCTTTTGAGATTCTTTTTCCATCTGGCAAATTTGGCTTTTTAAGGCATTCTTCTCCTCATTGCCTTTTTGAGCCTCTTTTTCCATTTGAGTTAGTGTGTTTTATAAGGTGTTGTTTTCTTCAGTCAGGTTATTGACTCTCATCTCATAATTTTCTTACATCATTCTCACTTCTCTTCCCAATTTTTCCTCCTCTCTTATTTGATTTTCAAAATCCTTTTTAAGCTCCTCTATAGGCTGTACCCAGCTCATATTTTTTTCTTGGAAGCTTTTGGTACAGGAGTTCTGACTTTGTTGTCTTCCTCCTGTTCCATACTTCCATCTTTTTTTGTTCCCAAAATAGGAGTGTAAAGTTGGATTGCTCTGTTTGCTTTGCTTCCTTTGCTTGCTCATGTTTTCGCACAATTACTTGACTTTTGAACCTTTTGCCACAGTAGAACTCTGTTACCAGAAACAGGAGCTTCTTTTCCCTAAATGCTGGGTTTTTTTCAACTGCTGGATGTATTAGTTGGGTGCCCTCTCTGAAGCCTCCACATGCTCTGGAAGACTGCTTATACACCCCAGGACCTCTACCCTAGACAGGATTCTAGATCCAAGCAGGTTAAAGCAGGAGCAATTAATCCTCAGATTAGTTTCTTGGTGCCCCTACAATCTGCAGACTAGGAGCTGTGAAGCAGCCAAAAGGCATGGCTGCAGGGTCACAGTGCCTCAGCCACTTCTCACACTGGGGTCAAAGGCCAGATTGTACTCCAAATTCCCAGGTCCCAAAGTCCACACTGCACTGACCTCTCACTTTGTCCTTGGCATCTGTGGGTTGATAATTTTGGAAAGTGCCACAGCTGCTGGTGATTTTAAGTCCCTCCATCCTGTGGCTGGTCTGACCTGCCCTAAGGCTAAAACCTCTTGCCCCAGAGAGGCTGTGCTCTGCTCCCAGTGGTTTATGCTGGCCAATTCCTGTCAGCCTGCTGCTATCCTTGGTGGGAGGTTAGATTCTCTGTTTCATTTTGTGGGTTCTGTAGCTCCAAAGTTTGTCTAGAGTCATGTTTTATGTGAATTTCAGGAGGTGGGAGCCAGACCTCCATGGATGTCCTGTTTCTACTCTATCATATTGACCCTGCCCCTCAAAGCCATTCTTATAACAATATTGCTGTTACTGTAAACAATACTCTCTTGGTTCTGCTCATTTCACTCTTCATTATTTTGTGCACTTTTTTCATGTTTTTCTAAAACCTTCGAGTTCATCATTTCTTATAGCACAGTAGTATCCCATCACAATCTTATATCACAATTTGTTCAACCATCCTCCAATTAATGGGCATCCCTACAACATCCACTTCCTTGCCACCACAACAAGAGCTTTTATATACATTTTAGAATATATGGATTTTCCCCCTAATCATCTTTGGAAATGGACCAAGTTGTATTTCTGGGTCAAAGGATATAGGTAGTTTAATAACATTTTGGGTATAATTCCAAGTCACTCTCCAAAATAGTTGGATCAATTCACAGTTTCCACCAACAATGAATTAGTTTCCCAATTTGTCAACATCCTCTCCAATCTTTCTCACTTCCCCTTTCTGTCATTTCATCTCTCTGGTAGGTACAAAATGATATCTCAAGACTGTTTTAATCTGCATTTCTCTAATCAATAGTTTTAGAGCATTTTTTCATATGACTATAAATTGTTTTTCTTTCTTCATTGGAAAACTCCCTGTTCATGCTCTTTGACCATTTATCAGTTAAGGAATGACTAATTTTTATAGATTTGACAAAGTTATTTATATTTATTTAGATATGAAACCTTTGTCTGATAAACTGCCTATAAATGTTCCCCATTTTTTGCTTTCCTTATGATTTTGGCAATATTTCTTTTATTTTCCAGAAACATCTTAATTTAATGTTAGCAGAATTATCCTTTGTACACTTAACTTTGTTCTCTATCTCCTGTTTATTCATTAATAAGCAAGATATAAAGTAAATCCACATAAATCATCTGCATTCCTACATATGGTAAACAAAACCATGCAAGAAGCGATAGTAAAAGAAAACCAATTTAAAACAACTCTAGACAGTATAAAATGCTGGGGAGTATACCTGCCAAACAAATCCAGGAATTATATAAACAAAATTATTTGGAAAAAAATCTGTTTATACAAACAACATCAGATTTAAATAATTGGTGGGATAGTAATTGTTCATGGATAGGCAGGCTAATATAAAAATGATAATTTTACCCAAACTAATTTATATAGTCAACACAATCCCAATTATATTACCAAAAATTTATTTTGCTGAATTATAAAAAATAAAAAAAATTAATTTGGAAAAACAAAAAGTCAAGAATGGCAAAGGAAATAATGAAAACAAAAGTTCAAAGGAAGGAGGTTTAACAGTATCAGATCTTAAACTGTATTATAAGGCAGTGAATATTAAAATTATCTGGTACTGCCAGGAAATAGAAAGGCAGGTTGATGGAAGAATAAGCATACAATTTACAGATGGAGATAAATATAACATAATAAATATAACATAAGTCTTGTTTACAAAGACTTATGATTTGGGGATAAGAATTCATTGTTTGGTAAAACTTGTTCTGAAAACTAGAAAACAGTATGGCAAAAATTTGGCATGGACTAATATCTCATAACCATTTACAAAGGTAAAGTCAAAATGTATATATGACCTAGATATAGAGAGATTTTACAAGGAAATTAGAAGAATATGCAGCATATTACTTATCAGACTTATGAAGAGGTGAACAATTTATGAAATAAACACAGTATGGTTTTTCATTTTCTGTAACTTCCAGTCAGTTTAGTGACTAAGCCTGCCTAAAAATGAGAAAACCCTGTTTCAAGTCCTGCCTGACACCTAACAGCTGTGCTCTGTGAGTATATCCCTTACCCTCTTTCAGCACTTTAGGAAAATCTCACAAAACTATAACTTGGGGAACAGTGTCTAATGTGCATTAGTGTTTAGTTAGTTGATATATTTATTAAGTGCATACTATATTCCAACTACTGTGCTCATTCCTGAGGATATAAAACATGGGGTTGGGTGGGGGGACCAGTGTCTTCTCGAGGAGCTCACAATCTAATAGGGTGTCATTGATAGATCATACTCCTACAACAACAAAAATATTCCCAACATCCAATAAATGCTGTTTTTTTCAGAATATTTTTGTAAAATCCTAAATGTTCTCTTCTCATTTATTTTAACAAGGATTCTTTTGCCGTGTGTTAATTATTCTCAAACACAAGCTGATATGTTGATTCACAATGATCATCTTTTTTAATATATTTGTGCTAGAACTCCCTCCCACCCCCCAAAAATCAACATTTTTCTTCCCTTCCTTATCTCTTCATAATTAATACCTCAATCCCCTTAAAACTGTGCCACTTCTAGTACCTACCTCCTCTGGATATACTTGGGCTCATCTAGATAATTTTCTAGTGTTTATTTCTTTTAGTGAAATTTTCATTTCTTCATGCAGTGCACCAAGGACTCAATTTAATGTCACCATTATTGTTGGAAAAATATATTTTATCTCAGAAATGTTAACAAAGGTTTTCCATTTTTCATTCATTAACCTGACTTTATCTACATCAAAAATGTGCTTACATAGCTCAGATTAGAACTGTCTCTATTGCATACCATACATAATCAGTTCATTTATACTTTCTCCTAATTTAGTGCAGCTTTTGATCTTTGTACCAAAATGTAAATTAGCTGATTATCAACAGATAACTGATTTAAAATAACTGACACAGTAGGAACTAGATATATTTTGGAGGGGTACTATTCAGGTATTATTAGATCTAATGCCTCCCAACCCTTGTCCTGAATTAAGTATTCATGATAAGTACTATAGGTAGAATACAATGATCTTATGCAAAGGCAATAAGTCTTTGGTCTTATTCATTTCTTGATCCTGAAACATATTTTAATTTTGGTACCTCTTTCAAGAGGTTATAAGTGGATTCTTTCAATTTCTATTTTACCCTCTGTTTCTAGAATATAAGGGCAGTTTTCTTTGACCATTTCTTGAAAGGTGATATCTAAGCTCTTTTATTTTCATGGCTTTCAGGTAGTTCAATAATTTTAAAATTATCTCTCATGGATCTAATTTTCCAAGTCAGTGGTTTTCCCAATGAGATATTTCATTTTATCATCTATTTTTTTATTCTTTTGTTTCTGTTTTATAATTTCTTGATTTCTCATAAAGTCATTAGGTTCCATTTCCTTCATTCTAATTTTTCAGTGAGCTTTTGGACCTCCTTTTCCATTTAGTCAATACTACCTTTTAAGGCATTCTTCTCATTTGATTTTTGGACCTCTTTTGCCATTTGGGTTAGTCTGTTTTAAGGCATTATTTTCTTCAGTATTTGGGGGAATTTCTTTTAGTAAGCTGTTGACTCATTTTTCATGATTTTCTTGCACCACTCTCATTTTTCTTCCCATTTTTCCTCTACTTGATTTTCAAAATCCTTTTTAAGCTCTTACATGGCCTGCAACCAATTCATATTTTTCTTTGAGACTTTTGATGTAGGAACTTTAACTATATTGTCTTCATCTGGTTATATGCTTTGATCTTCATTGTCACCAAAGTAAGATTCTATAGCCTGAGGTTTTTTATGCTGTTTGTTCATCTTCCCAGCCAAATACTTGACTTTCTAACTCTTTGTCAAAGTAGGACTCTGCTTCCAGTGGGGGTGGGACTAGGGGTGGGTGTACTGTCCCAGATTTCAGGGGTTTTGTACAGCTGTTTTCAGAGAAACTTTTATGGACTTATAAATTTTCAGTCTTCCATGGTGGTATGTTTAAAGGAGAGGTGTTTACTCCTCTCCTGGTCTGTGCTCTGGTCTATGAGTGACCTTAAGCACACTTTCTGCCTTGCAACTGCTAGGAGAATTCCCTCTCTACCAGTACCACTAGCTCCACCATGCCAGTGCCCTTCCTCACCCCAGGACCACCACCCAGGCCTGTGACCCAGATCCAAGCAGGGCCAACCAAGAAAATCCTATCACAGAGCCAGCAAAGAGATCCCTGCAATCACCCTCTGATCAGCCACTTGATCACCCCACTGTCTGTGTGCTGGGAGCTCCAGAAGCAGCTGCTGCCACTGCTGCTGCCCCCACAACTGCTGCCACTACCATCTGCATCACCATGGGGCTAGGGCCAGACCATGCTCCTCTTTCACAAAGGTCCCACAGGGTTTTCCCACTGAACCTCCATGTGGTCTTTAGTGTTTGTGGGTTGAAAAGTCTAGAAACTAACACTTCTGTCAATGATTCAGTACCATGAAGCATGCTCTGGTCTTGTTTGTGCCAGGATGGCCCATGTTAGACTGCTCTCTGATCCCAGCCCAGTGCAATAGATGCTTCCTGTCAACGTTCCAGGTTGTCTTGGGCTGGATATGTGTTTTACTCTGCCATTTTATGGGTTCTGTAGTTCTAACATCTGTTGACAGTCATTGTTTAAAGGTCTTTGGAGAGATCTCAAGGAAGTCCCAGGTTTTACTCTGCCATTTTGACTCCACCCCTAATTAGATAATATTCTTAAAATCTTATCAAAATGTCAAAGAATCCTAGAGTTCAAGAGGGAATTTAGAGAATATCAGCTATTACCTGAATAGGAATCCCCTCTAAGATATCCATAATAAATGATCATCTACCTTCTATTCGAAGACCTCCAGTAACAGAGAACTAGCTATATCACTAGGCAACCTAATCCATTGTCTGAGACACATTTTCCAATATAATTTGTATGATCTTTTCTTGTGACCCTCTTTACACAGTGATTTATTTTTGATAGTCTTTTATTTTTCTAAGTTGACTGTGATTTCATGGTTGTGGGGCCTTATCAGTAAGGAACTTCCTCTAGAGATGTAGATTGGCACCTTTTCTTCAACTTCTAATAATAGAGGGTTGCCCTGGCACTGAGAGGTGATGAGGCTTGAGTATGTTTAGATATTCAATATATGATAGAGGAGGGAGTTGAGCCCAGATCTCTTCTGATATTAAGACCAGTTCTTTAACACTTTGCTATGTTGCCTTATAATATGTCTTATACTATATCACAAATTCCTAAATCAAAAGAATTATAATGATCCTTAATTATATGGCCCAGGCAAGATATAACTTTCTAAATGTTTTAGAACATAATCTATAGAAATTAGACTATAAAATATTATAACATATGATGCAGTAAAATATACCAAAATTTCCTAGTTTCACAATCTGAAAAGGAATATTCACCAGGGCTTTTTACTTCAAAAAGATGTGGAATGAAGGGAAATAATTATATACTGTATGTATACATATATGAATGTATACCTATAACCATATAGACATATTGCACACACATATAATACATACATGTATACAGCATACACATATGTACATATAGATTACATTCATGCAAATATGTTTTGGTGTCTATGTGTATATGTAATGCCAACACAATATTCACAGCACTGACAGCCATTGTAAATATGCCAACTTCTCAATTGCAATATATAATAGACTCTCCATATATAAGAAAGAAGCAAAGCATTTATTCAGACACCAGAAAACCAAAAACCAACACCAGAAAAATTAATCCATCATAGCAACATAAAAGTTAACATACAGCAGAGAGCCACACCATCCTTTAGCCTTCCCACAAACCAACACTCACAAGCCTAGCTTTCTCCCTGAGTATGTCCTCTCTTCCCTCCAGCTCTAACTGCTCTGACTCCCAGCTTCCTATGGGCTCTGATCCACACTTCAGCAAGCTCCTCCCACCACAGGCTCCATGTGTTTACATTAATGCTCTTAGGGGGCAGGGAAGATCTTCAAATCAGGAAAGATCTTCAAATTCCTATTAATATTACAGCATACAAACAAAAAGAAAGAAAAGAAAAAGAAAGGAGAAAAGGAGTAAAGGAATTTATTGTACAGTTGCAAGGCATGATGTCATATTGGAACTGATTTGTTTTCTTAACGTTATTTATAATATAATTTCATTTTAAATGTCAGCTCAAATGATACCTTCTCTAAAAGTCTTTACGCAATCCCCCAATCAGTAACATTATTTCTCCCTTAGACCTCACCTAGTTTTATTCTGCAACACCAATACCCTGACAATGCAATGTTGGATTATTTCTGCTTGGGTTTTAGCTCCCATCAAGGTTCCTGAGAACAATACCTTGTCTAAGACAATTCTCTTTCAGGGACAAGCATAGTTGTGGGAACTTCACTGATGTTTCTAATTGCTATAGACTGGCTTTTCTAAGCTAAGTAGGAGTTACTTTGTGCAAAATAGCTGGCCTATACATTGTATTAAATATATCTAAAATGATGTGGATAAGTCAGCCAAGAATAAGCAGTCATTCGGAGAGTTGATAATATTTGAAGTTCTTCCCTTCTGATGTCAAGGTATTTGTCATTATGTCACTGTTTAAATCTTGATATTATTAAAAGGGTCTATTCTGTAATTACATACATGTGTTAGAAGTGAAGATCTAGATGAGTAGAGATTGTTTCAATGCTGTTTTTCCTCCTCCTTTTTCAGAGAGGACCAATGATATCACAAAGTGATAAGTGGGGTCTTGCACATGAATTGGATTTAAGTAAGGCAGCACAGAGCCCTCACCTGCACTCTCTCTTCCAGAATCATTGAAGTCCAGTGACAGGAAAATAATCATGATGACTGGTGATGGCACAGGGTGCAGTGGATGACCTTGGCATCTTAGACATCTGATCAAGTTCTAAGCATACCACCATACCTGTTTCAGCTGCCTTCATAGCCAGTGGAACAAATTGTTCTCATTCACTCATTCCAGTGAAGGAAATCTTCACATGCTTCAGGCAGACATCCCTCTAACTCCCTGACAGGTTTGAGGCCTGTCGGTTACCTTCAACTTCCTTTGGCCTCTCTGACAAGATGGTTTTAACCACAGTGTGGCCACTGAACATGCTACACACACAGTTTGAGTGACAGTTGGATACCAAACATGTTCAGGCAATCCTGAAAAGACCTCAGCAAGCCCTCACATCAGAAGTGATAGTCCTCCCTGAACAACCCATAGACAATTGTTTCAATGTTTAAATTCATATGCCCAGTACCTGGCACATAGTAGACATTTAATAAATGATGAATCAATATATATACACACCCCATATCACTGGATATATAGATATGTGTCTATGTAAATGTCTGTGTATACCCACACATATATATGTGTGTGTGTGTGTGTGTGTGTGTGTGTATGTCTGTATATATATATATATATATATATATATATATATATATATATATATATATATATATATATATACAGACATACACATAGACACATATCTATACATCCAGTGATATGGGATCAAATATTCTAAACAAAACTACTCCCTGCCCAAGTCTATGCAATCCAAAAACTCTTTGTATAGTGATAAAGAACTGAAAGTGGTGGGAGGGTGGGGGATTCCCCATAAACTGATGAATAAATAGCTAAGCAAAAGATGGCATGTGAATGTGATAAAATAATTTTGTGATAAAATAGTATTGTGTCACAAGAAATAATTAAATCAGAGAATTTATATATGAATGGCTGCAAAGTAAAGAAAGTGAAAGCAGGAAAGCAATGTATAGAACAACAATATTATAAAGAACAGCAATTTTGGGGCAGCTAGGTGGTGCACTGAGTAGAGCACCGGCCTTGGAGTCAGGACAACCTGAGTTCAAATCCAAACTAAACCACTAAACACTTACTAGCCATGTGACCTTGGGCAAGTCACTTAACCCCAATTGTCCTGCCTTTCCCCCTCCATAAAGCAAAAAATAAAAAAGCCATTTTGAAAGACTTGAATAATTATGTTTTGATAAACATAATGCCCAAGCACAGTTCCAGAGGAATAATGATGAAGTTTGCTGTCCGTCTCTTGACAGAGAAATGACAGACTCAATATGCAAAATAAATGATCCATAAATGTTTATTAAGTGCTTACTATGTGTCAGATACTGTGCTAAGTAAGATATATTTCTACATATAGGTAATACAGGAGTTTATTTTGTTTGATGGTGCACATATATTACAAGAACATTTCTTTTCTTTATTTTTCCAATTAGGATAGGATATTGGGAAGGAGAGGAATAAGAAAAAGGAAAAGAAAAAAGTAGGTCATTGAGTCACTTTTTTTTAAGTACACAGAAAAGAACAGAAGGAAGGAAAGAGTCAGTGTTACAAAGTTGAATTTTGAAAGCTACAGATTTACACTTACCTGTCACAGTGGATAGAAAATTCAACTGGAGTCAGGAAGACCTGAATTTCCGTGGTGCCCCTTATAAGCTATGTGACCCAGGGAAAGTTATTTAAACTCTCAGACTCAGTTTTCTCATTTGTAAAATGACATCAACTTTTCAGGGTTGTTGTTAAGAACAAAAAAGATAAGAGATATAAACATTATAAGAAATATATATCTTAAAGTACTATATAAATATTATTGAAAACATATAATACATATTTAAAAGAAAAATGTATACACAATAGGGATCTGCAATTTCTTGGTCACTTTATTTCTTTTCTACTGCGTATATGGAAATGGCCTGCTTTATTTGGTTCTTTTTTATTGCAGATTTTTAAAAAAAGTCTTCATATGCAGTTGCTTGGCCCTAGGATTGTGTCCCAGATATGGGCCTCCTAAGTCAATTTATCATTCCAGTAATGTTTTAATGCTACTTGACTATTTAAACATCTCCTAAGCACAGGATATATGTTCTCAGAGAGTGCTTGTCTTGGTTGCCCTATAGCCACTGGAATAGGAAGTGGAGCAAGCAAGGGACATATTATCTATAAAAAATACACATCATTACAAGTTATTATTTCCTAACCCACAGAGGAAAATAGACATTATTAGTTTTAAATTATCATTTCATTCATGTTTCTTGAAATAGTGCCTTCATTTCCTCTGAGGGAACCTTCCTTCATTTTCCTTTCTCTCCCTTTCCCTTTCCCTCTCCAACTCTCTCTCTCTCTCTCACTCTCTCTCTCTCTCTCTCTCTCTCTCTCTCTCTCTCTCTCTCTCTCTCTCTCTTTCTCTCTCTCTTTCTCTTCCCCCTCTCTCCCTCACTCCTTTCACATTCTTTCTCATTTTGCATTCATTCTTGTATGTAACAGACCCTCCTTTTGTGGCCCCTTCTTTGTACTATCAAAGAGTGGAGCATAGGACATGGTACATAACATGCAATTAATAAGTACTTGCTCAGTTGACTGGTATCGTGATTGGACTCACACTATAACATCTAGTACCATAGCTTCTACTTGGTAGCTCTGTGCCTTTGGGCACAGCCTGTCACCTACCTCTTTGGGCCTCAGTCTTCTCATCTGACAAATAATGGATGTGGATGAAATTAGCTCTTATGTTTGGAACAAAACAATACCACAAGCTTACTAAATGACTCTGAGTAAGTCACTTAATATTTGAAACTTATTTTCATTATCAACATCCAGAAAATGGGGATAATGATGCCAACACTTAAATAATCACAGTGGTTAGCATTTATATAACACCATGTGCCAGGCACTTTACTAAGTGCTTTGCAATTATTATCTCATTTGATCCTCACAACAACCCTGGGATATAAGTATAATTATTATTCCCAGTCTACAGATGGGTAAATTTAGGGAAACAAAAGTTAAGCACATGCCCAAGGTCACAGAATTAACAGGTGTCAGAGGTCAGATTTCAACACAAATATTCTTGATTATAGAACAAGGGGCTGCCATGAACTGGCTACATGATTTTGAAAAAGTCGTTAATATGTCTGCCCCTAGATTTCTCCAGACTGCCAAAGTTGTCCATGGCATATGTACATGGAAGACATCAGCCCCAGCACTGTAGCCAGATGAGATATGGTGGTTACTCTAGTCCTAACATTTGATGATTCCATGTACTTTGCATGTTCCCACCTTTGTCATTATAAAGCATAAATCCACTTTGAGCATAAAGTTGACCCTATTCTTCTCTTTTACTTCTACCTGTTTTCTACTAATTCCAAGAATTCAACAGCTAAATTCAGCTAAGAGAGCCAACAGAAACACCTCATGCCAGCACACACAAAGAGGCAGTATTATACCCAAAGTGTTTTTACACTGTGCAACAAGTTACTAAGCAAAACCAAAAGTCTTCTACTTCTATCTGCATAACCAGACTTTTAATATTATCTCTTTCAGCTTTAGAAATTACCACTGCTCAAAGATGTAGGAGGCAGTATCACCAGGGGAGCTAATGTGAAAGCTTCATCAAATGCTTGTTAAATTCACACATTTCCCCCAAATAATTTCAAATTTAGGAAGCTAACCATCATCTGTGTTTTGGGACCATAAACATCCCAGTTTTGTTATGAGGGTTAGTTCTTTCTACCATATGTATGAATCATTTCACATGTTCAATAATGATCACCAGCCAGACCAAGTGACTTCTCTCCTTGAGTTAGCAACATTGCATTTATGAAGTCATGAATGCTTGAAAAACATTTACCACTCTGTAAGGTAATGAGGTTCAAAGCAAAGGATCAAAACTAATCATAAATTCATGCCTGAGATATAAATTTGGCTCTCTATTAACCTTCGGAAAATCAGCATTAATCAATCAAATCAAAATCTGAATACCTGTAAATATGTGATAACTAGACTCCAATCTTTTTTATATATTCATGATGCATTAATTGACTTTTGACTGCTAAAGGTTGTTGTTTTAACATGAGGATTATTTTTCCTTTTTCCTAACACTAAGATTTCAATTGTCGAATGATGTCACATTTTTTCCTCTAAGAGAGGAGCCTTTGCTTTGCAATAAAATATAGGAAAAACTCACCATCCAATTTTTTTATTTTATTTGTGTAAAAAAAAAAGATTTGGTGTTGGACTTCTCTTTTTTCTCAAAATATTTTAGTCTGAGACAGACTACATTTTTCCTGTCATATAATTGCCTTGAAAGATGTAGAGAAGCTAAGCTGTGTGCTTGTTGTTTGTTGACTACTTAAAATATATTTTTTTAGTAAAGAAAAATCCCACCTTAAAGGCTTTCCTCCCACAAAGTGACTCTCATGTGGTCTGCTGTAGAATACTACTTAGGAAAATTTGCCTATTTCCTTCTCAAAACTTCAACAAGTTTATATTCAATTCATGTCGAGCTTTTTTTCATAAAAGTTTTGTAGAACTGGGAAAGGATTTTTATATGTCAGTATAGATACTGGCATTTTTTATTTACTCTATTTTGGTAATAAGGTCTTAATTTTGTTTGTAACATCTTCCCCTTATTTAGATACCTGATATTTAGAAATCTTATTTAGATACCTTGTATACCCCTCCTAACTTATAAGTCTATTTCCCCATCAGCATTGGAGACAAAATAGTTTGAATTATTTTATTTACCTAATTGGTAATATTCATTTTGAGACAAAAGGCTAACAAACTGGGTAAGGGCTCACACTGATCAATAAATTAACAAACTAACCCAGTGTTGACACTGTTGCTTTTAACTCTAGTGAGTGTTTATTTAATGTTGACTGTTTTGATGACAGTAAATTACTGTATTAATAGTACATAGGTGGGCGGCTAGGTGGCACAGTGAATAGAGCACTGGCCCTGGAGTCAGGGGGACCTGAGCTCAAATCTGGCCTCAGACACTTAACACAAAAACTAGCCATGCCACCTTGGGCAAGTCACTTAACCCCAATTGCCATCCAAAGAAAACAACCAAAAAATTGTACATAGGTGAGTCTGGAAAAGTGATAAATGAGGTTTGTGTTTATGTTTTCATCCAAAAGAAAAAAATTACAACTCCTAATGTTTCACAAGACATAAGCAAGAGTCAAATAAATAAACCAAAACTTTCACCTCTTCATTTCTGACTTTCTTTATTTATATAGGCTACAGGCTACATATTTTTTCTTTCACCTACTAGAAACTACCAGAAAATATAGCTACAATATTACAGCTGCTGGAAGTGAAAATTTAAAAGCTTTTGCATTCCTAATTATGTCTTTTCCACTGCTTTTGCTGCTCCTGCTTTTAGTGTGTCACAAGAGTTGATAGAATTGCACCAGGTTTTTTTTTTTTCAATGAAATTGCATTCACCAAATATTTCTTGAGAAGTTAGTATGTATAGAGTTCTAAGCTAGTCATTCCCTGGTAGGGTTAAAAGTAAGTTATCTATGGGATGAAACCAAAATGCTAGAGTCAAGGAAGCATTCTACTTGAGCTCCCCCAACATTTTTGTCTAAATATTTTTTAAGTGTCAGATCAGATTCCAAGTGGCAGGACCAACAAAAAATGTAATCAAGCCTTTTTTTCTAGCCTAAAACAATTTAGGAAAGCAGAAGAAGAAGTCTATGGACATAGGTGGGACTAATTGAGACCACTGAGAGTCAAGAGCAACATTAGCTGTGAGCCTTGGAGGTATCAGTAGCTGTTGTAGCAGCAGTACCAGCTATACCAAGAGTGCTCAGTATGCAGAGTATGGGGATTGAACATTTGATCAAAAAGGGAACACAGGAGACCCTTGCTAGCAATGAAAACAGGAATGAGCATGATTTTGATAACTCTGGCCAACATTACCCAGTTGTAGGTTTCAGTTCTGGGGCAGTGAGGAGTACTTGCCTGTAGTAGCAGGTGCAATAATACCTGGGTACAGGTCACAGTTTCAGTGCAGAGAGGAGTTGTGGTAACCAGGGAGCAGGGACCCTATCTGGGTGAGCACAAACTAGGAAAGCTGTGACCACACATTTACCCAGAATACACAAATCTGAAAGTACAAAAAACTTACAGGATTCTAGAACTAACCATGAAAAGCAGGGCATGAAAGCCCAAAGCTCAGGACAGTCACCTCTCCCCACCCCTTGATAAGCAGAACCACACTCTAATAAAAATACCAAAGTCAAGAAATAGGCTGAAAAAAATGAACAAATGACAAATAAAAAGAACCTTACCATAAAGGAGGTATTGTGGTTATACCCAGGTTCAAGACACAAACTCAGAAGAAAATGTCATCACATGAATACATCTGTAAGAAAAGCCTTGAAGTAAAATGTAGATGGGGAGGGAACAAAAACTCATAGAATTAAAGATAGATTTTTAAAATAGCAAAATCGGTCTTAAAAATCAAGTAAGAATGACAGAGAGAAATTGAAAAATAAATGAGAGCTATGCAAGAAAATTAGAAAAGGGAATTAACAGCTTGGTAAAAGAAGTACAAAAACAGAAGTAAATAATCCTTTAATAATTTGAATTGGTCGGATGGGAGGGACTCCAGAGATATCAAGAAACAATGAAAAGTCAAACATAATCTAAGATAGAAGAATATATAAAATAGTTCATAGGAAAAAGAACTGACCTGGAAAATAGATTGGGAGAAATAATTAAGAATTATTAGACTACTTGAAATTCATTATGGTAAACAGAGACTACACATCATATTTCAAGACATTACAAAGAAAAATTGCCCAGATATCTTAGAAGCACAAGGAAAAGTGGAAATTGAAAGAATCGACTATGTTCTTTAAAAAGATATCAAAATAAAAGCTTCCAGGGATATTTTAGCCAAATTTCAGAGCTCTCAGGTCAAGGAGAAAATTTTGCAAGCAGTCAGAAAGAAATAGTTCAAATAGAGAGTCACAGTCAGGATCACATAATCTTTAAGAACTACCACTAAAAAGAACAGATGTTGGACTATGATACTCTTAAAGGCAAAAGAGTAGGATTATAAGCAAGAATAGCCTATCCTGTAAAACTTAATATATTCTTGAAGGGGGTAAAAATGGAGATTTAAGGAAATAAAACATAGGAGGGGAAACCCAAGTGAAAAGCTATTACGTATGAAGGTGTCACTAGGTAATTAAGTTGGCTACAAATGAACAGTGGGCACATGATAAAAAGAAGGGCTAAACATTCTAAATAAAGGAATTTATATATGACTTCCAAACATAATAATATGGGCGTGTATGGAGATATGCATGTACATATATATTATTATATTGTATATATATATATATATTATGTATAATTGTACATATAGATTTACACTGATGTACAGATGTATGCAATACACATGTATGGATACACACATGCATGTATACAAAACATAATCATATGCATGTGAATATGTATGTGTTATATGTACATGTACTTGTTATAATTTACATGTATATTTCACTTAATTAATAGTTCCGTTTGGGGGGATTGCTTGTGTTTTTTTTTTCTTTTTTACATAATCACAATAAACAGCTCTACAGTATGAGTTTCTGACTATAAATTTTCTTTCTCTAGCAGGTAGCTGAAGAACTTAAAATTCAACATGTATTTATTTGGTAGGATGAAATTTCCAGCCACTTCATCAAAGAATGTGTCTACATAGAAGTCTACAGCACTTTTTGTATCATAAGAAAATAGTAATTCAGCATTTCAAGGATACACAGTTGTACTTGTGAGATTATCCTCTCTGACAAGATGAATCACAACCTCTCTATGCCTTAACAAATGGTTAAATGAGGTGCTATGAATACACATGTTCTTTGAGAACAGATCATGTTCTCCAATTGAGAAAAAGCATTTGTGTTTCCCTCATATAGCACAACCTCCCCACAATAACATAGAAAATATGTCAGATGGAATTTTGATCAGGAAAACCAAAAAAAATTCCCAGTGATTCATTATAGCCCAAGGAATCACAGGAAAATAGAGAGTCCTGAGTATGCTGTGGCAGGGGTTGGTGAGGAAAAAACTTGGGTCAGTGGTAAGGGGGAGCATTTCAGTGCCCAAAAAGAAAAGTGGGCATAGACAGACTGTGATACATCCAGGACATCCCTGAATTGAAAACAGGGCCAGGAATGGAGCCTTTTACCAGCTCTGTCACCAATTATCAAGTTTCTGATCCCAGATACAGGGAGGAGAGAAAGGATCTCAAATGAGGGCAAGGTCTAGCCAATTCCTATGCATAGAACTATGGAAATAAAATGTAGCTGTTTTAGCACAGAGGCATAATTGCAACTCATTGCTATCCTTTCACCCAGCACGTAAGCCTGCAGTGTAATAACCAGAACAGAAGACCCAGGCCAAAGGAGACCCAGACTTCAGTCACTCTAAATCTACAGTCCCCTGCTTGGTCAACAGTATCTTAGACTACTGAAATTCAGTCAACAGGTTCCTGGGTCAGGAACTTACAGAGCCCAGATCAGGAGGACAGGAAACAGAACTTACCCCAAGATCACACAATTTTGGAAAAGAAATTTAAATTTTTGAAGTCTCCAGCTAGAGCTATGAAAGCAGCAGGAAGACCTAAAAGGATGGAAGCTCAGACCAAACATTTCCCTCACTCAACCCCAGAAGTGTACAGAGCCCAGCACTATCTTCAAAGTCATGTAGGATGGAAGCATGAGCAAACAAACAAAATCCAGTCACAAAAAGTTAATACGGTCATAAGAAAACTCAAACACAATCTTAGAAGAATACCTTGACTTGGAAAATATTAAAAATTAAAATTGAACATGAGTCCATCAAGAATTCCTAGAAGGGTGATTAGGTGGAACAGTGGATAGAGCACTGGCCCTGGAGTCAGGAGGAGCTGAGTTCAAATGTGATCTCAGACATTTAACACCTACTAGTTGGGTGGCTTTGGGCAAGTCACTTAATCCCAATTGCCCTGCCTTCCCCCCTCCAAAAAGAAAAAAAATTTCATAGAAGAAATGAACAAGCTAAAAAGCAAGCAAAAAACATTTCTAAAATTCAAATGAGATTAGTAGAGGCAAAAAAATAGGAAAAATAAATTAGCTATCTTCAAAAAAATCTCTGAAAAGAAAATTAATAGCTTGGTAAAAGAGGTACAAAACCTTCCTTAAGAAAATAACTTATTGAAAACTGGAATTGGCTAAATAGAAGCTAATGACTACATGAGGTATCAAGAATTTTTTCTTAAAAGCCAAAAGCTAGAAAACAATTTGACATATCTGTCCCCAAAAATGTATTCAAGAGAGATAATTTAAGAATCACTTGACTACCTGAAATCCATGAATAAAAGCCTAAATTATTGCCCTTCATTCTCTATGGGGAACAAAATAACATCATTGTTTGGGTCAAGGTACACTGTGTCCAGCTGTGGCTAATCAGACCAATATGAGCTCAGAATGCTCTACCACAGATCAGGCCCAAATAGTCCATATGGACATTTAGAGTTGAGATATTTAAATTTGCACGTTTCACATTTCTTCTGAGCTACTGTAATTCTGCTTTGTTCATAAGGTACAATGCCTTCTTTGATGCAGGCAAGTCATTCTGGCTAGTCCTGTGCCAGTGTCTCTCATGTCTTGCATCAATTCCAAAGTTCTTCTCAGAGACCTTGAGAGTGTCCTTGCAACATTTCTTCTGGCCTCCATGTGAGCATTTGCCCTGTGTGAGTTCTCCATTCAACAGTTTTAGGCAAACGTACTTTTGGCAGTCAAATAATGTGGCTAGTCCATGTCATTTGCACTCTCTGTGAAAAGTAGAGTTTGAATGGTTGGAAGTTCAGCTCAAGAAAAGACCTCAGTATTAAATGCTTTTTCTTGTCAGGTAATCTTCAAAATTTTTGTAAGACAATTCAGATGGAAATGATCCAGTTTCCTGGCGTGGCTCTGGTATGCTATCCAGGATTCACAGGCATACAGCAATGAGGTCATCACAATGGCTCTGTAGATCTTCAGTTTAGTAGGCTTTCTAATGCCCCTCCTCTCCCATACTTCCCTTCAGAACCTACCAAACACTGAGCTAGCTCTGGCAATGCACACATCAACCTCTTCATCTTTGTGTACATCCTTGGAGGGTATACTGCCTAGTAAGAGAATATATCCATAGCATTCAAAATTTCTCCATTGGCTATAACCAATTGTTCTACATGCAGATGGTGCTGGCTGGTGGAGAACCTGTTTTCTTAGTTCTAATTGTTAGGCCAAAACTAGCATGAGCAGCAGAGAATCAATCCATACTTGTTTCTCAGCCTCAGAGTTTGCATTGAGTGCACAATCATCTGCAAACAAAAATTCATACACCAACTCTCTCTCCAATTTAACCATGGCTAGTAGCCTTTTCAAGGTAAATTAATTAACCATCAGTGTGATAACTGATCTTGATGCCATTTTCATGTTCACTGAAGGTGTCTGAAAATGTCACAGAAAACATCATGCTAAAAAGCATGGGATCAAGCACACTAGACACTATATTTCAAGAAATCATAAAAGGAAATTGGCCAGATATTTTAGTATCAGAAGACAAATTAGAAAATGAAAGAATCTATTGGACAACTTCTGAAGCACAAGCAAACCAATAAATAAAACATAAATTCACAGGAATAATATAACCAAAATCTAGAATGCTCAGTAGAAGTAAAAAAGAAAAGCATGCCCATTGCCTTTTAGCTAATGCTTTGTTGAGATATATTCTAAATTAGAGTGGCCCTCAGACTACAAAATTATAATCTGCTCCAATCCCTTTATTTGAAGACTTTTTAACTCGGTTGGGCATGTCACAACTAGGCTCAGAAAACATCATTTAACAACCCTAAGCCACCTGCAAACCACATAGAGGAATAAAAAAAAAACCTTGAAAATTAAGAAAAGAGGAGACAAGAAAATTTTACTTCAATATTTTATTTGTGTCTATCACTTTAGCAAATTTAGTCAGATAATACAAGTCATGGAAATTTCAAGTTTAGCATTTTCACGATTAAAAATACATCTAGAAATGTTCCATCCCAGTAAGAAATCCTACAGGTATAAAAGTGATTTCTGTAAGGGTTATGGGATTTAAAGATCTTCCATGCCCCATAGGACTTGCTGACATAGCAGGAAGGGGTGGGGCAAGAGGAAGCAGAAAAAAAAAAGCTAGAGTTCTGGTGGTGACTAGCAGCAGCAGCAGAAGCAGTGAGGTAGAGGTGGAGGCACAAACCCCTTTTTGAGCCAGCCAGAATTTCTGCTAAGGACTCTTGGTGGGGACTGCCAGGGACCGGAACTGAGGGGGGCCAGAGCTGTTGGGAGCATGCTTCCTGGATGCTGTGAGTGGGGAGATAAGGAATTTTGCCTGAGGTAGCCTGTTTTGAAGACTTGAGAATGTGGTTGTTTACTATGTTAACTACATGTGCCAAATTCATAACTACTCTGATGGCTTTGACTTTCTGGTTTGGGGACTCAGTTATTTGGTATTTTAATAAATGTTCTAGCTTTATCCCCCATATAGAGAGCCTGGTATATTTTGTGATTAATAACCACATAAGCCTATTTATAATTACCATAGGCAATTGCATTGTTAATACAATTTCTAACAAATGACTATAGCTTTTGAAGTTGTTAAAGCATGTCAGTATATATTAAAAAGTGGGGAATTAGGGTACTGAAGTCAGGAAAGCTTATATTTCTGAGTTGAAATCTGGTCTCTGACACTTACTAGCTGTGTGACTCAGGGCAAGTCACTTAACCCCGTTTTCCTCAGTTTCCTCATCTGTAAAATGAAGTGGAATAGGAAATTATAAACCACTCTATTATTTTTCTCAAGATAACCCCAATTGGGACCATGAATTAGAATCAATAGCAACAATAAATACATTTAAAAGAAAACTTTCACAATCAGAAGAACTGTACCTAGTATGGATAGGTCAGTCAATAAACAAAATTTATGGCAAACCACATTCTCATTGAATTTGGTTCAGGGACAGAATGACATACATACTAAATGGGATATCTCACCCTGCAGCAGAATAGGGGGAAGGTGGATGAGAGGAGGGATGATGGATGGGAGGGCATTCTTGGGGGAGGGGAGGTTGGAAGTACCCACTATAGAAGAGGGACAGGATCAAGAATGGAATGCATCAGGTGGGAGGTGGGATGGGTGGGGGGGAATTATAAGCAGCCTTGTACAATATATCTACTATGGTAATGTTTTGCATAGCTAGACATGTACAACATATACTGAATTACTGATCTTCCCAGAGGGAATGGGTGACAAGGGAGGAAGGGAATGCATCTGAAATTAGAGGTCTTAAAATTAAATGTTTCAAATATATATAAATACTATTATTAATATTCTTTTGCTTGTAATTGGGAGATAAGATGTGTAGGCATTGGCGCACAGAGATTCACCTTGCTCTAATGGAAAAGTCGAAGGGGGTATGGGAGAAGATATGTGAGAGAGCAGATTGGAGGAAGCGATATCTTGTGGGACTGCTGTTCTGGGATGGTGGGTAGGGGAAAAACGGGGGAAAATTGTAACTCAAAATCTAACGGAAATGAATGATGTAAAACAGAAGTTAATAAAGCATTTGTTTAATAATAATAAATAAATAAAATTTATTAAGCACCTACTATGTTCCAGGCACTGTGTTAAGTACCAGGGATTCAAAGAAAAGTAAAGATAAAATAGCTGCCTCCAAGGAAATCGGATTCTAGTGAAGGAGATGACTATCAATTTTCTATGTATACATAGAGACTATACATGACTGTAATCTCAAAAGGCTCATGGAGGTACCATGAAACATCTCTTTTGTGAGCTGGAAATGGAATTGCTCCTTGAAAGAAGTCAGGAAAGCTAGGAAATGAAGGTAAAGATGGAGAGAATGTGTAATCTATATCATATTGCTTGCTATCTCAGGGATTGGGGATAGGAAGGACAGAGGGGAGGAGGGATAGAATTTGGACCTCAAATAAAATTTTGAAAGTTGTTTTAACATGTAATTGGGGAGAATAAAATATCATTAAACATGAAAATAAAATGTGTAGAGGGGAGTAATATGTAAGAAAACTTCAAAGTTTGGACGGGTCTATGTTGTGAAGAATTTTAAATGCCAAGCAGGATTTTATCTTTTATCCTAGAGGTATATGAAGCTGTTGGAGTTCATTGAATATTCAATATGCCAGTTAAAAGTCATTTATTTAGAATTTAATACATAACAGGCAGTATGCAAAACTCTTGGGAATATAAAGAAAGGGAAAATATATTCCCAGTCTTAAGGAGCTCACATTTCTAATGGGGGAGACAACATGCAAACAAGTATGTCTATGTAAATTAGATACAGTATACATAGGACATGACCTCAGAGGGAAGGTACTAGACTTGGAAGGCATGATCTGCAAAAGGTTATTACATAAGATGGGATTTTAGCTGAGTCTTAATGGAAGTCAGGTCAGTCAATAAGAGGAGGAGAATGGAGGGAGTAAGGTAGGAAAGTGGCATGATTAGATCTAGTCCTTAATGAAATCTCTAGTGAAAGTTGAATTAGAGTGGGGAGTGACTTCAGGTAAGGAAAGCAGTTAAAAGACTACTAAAATAGTCCTGGCATGAGGTAATGAGGACCTGTACAAATGAGGTGGCTATGTAAATGGAAAGAAGGGAGATTTCAGGAGAAATGAAGGTTAGAAATCTACAAGACTTGACAAGAGACAATGAATCAGTAAACACATAATAAGTACTTAATATGTGCTAGGGACAGGGGTAACTGACAGGAGATTTAAAAAAAAAGAGGAAAAGATAGTAGTTGCCCTCCAGGAGCTTACAGACTAATAGATATGTGGTATGAATATGAGTGAGAAGTTGGTAATGTGGTACTGAATGTCTGAAGAGAGATGAGTACTGGAAATCTAGAACTGGCAATTATTTTCACAAAGATGAAAAATGAAGCTATAAGCATTGATGTCCTCACCAAATGAGATACTAAAGAACAAAAGAGAAGAGGCCTTAAGACAGAGCATTGGGAGGCATACACCATAAGTGAGTGTGCACTGGATGAAGGTCTAACAAAAAACAGTTATATATGTAGGAAGATCATCAGTAGAAAGTGAAGGCAATCAAAAAAATAGAGAAGAAAGATTATCCAGAAGAAAATTGTTAACAGTGTCAAAGACTACAGAGAGGTCAAGAATTGAGGATTTAGAAAAAGTCATTAGATGTGGCAATTATGAAGTTATTTTTAACTTCAAAAGAAGCAGTTTCAGTTGAATGATGAGGTCATAATTCATATTCCAGGGGGATTACAATAGAGTGAAATGAAAATAAATGGCAGCAGAGAGTATGGACAGCTTTCTTGAAGAAAGGTATGGTACTTACAGTTGGATCAATGAGTCTTTCTTTTTTTTATGGATAGGTATGAATGTGGGAATGGAGGAGTTAGTAAATAGAGGGACAAAGATTGGGAGGAATGATAATGGAGGCAACCAACTGGAGAAGATAAGGAAAATGGGATTAAGATTACATGTTGAGGAGTTTGCCTTGACAAGGTACAGACATGAAAAGCCTGAACAGGGATGAAAGAGAAGAAAATGAGGGTTAAATATCTGACTGATATTAAAAGAGGAGAATGAGTCATTATTTATTTCTTCTCCAGGCTAGTGTATGGATTCATAAAGAATAGCAAACAGGATAGTTTAACATAGATAACTAAGGAAGCAGTAATTTTTAAGCTACAGCTTGCCCTCACCCCCTGAAAAATAATGAGATTATTTCAGGTCTTTCTGGAAAAGTGGAATATTCTCCAAAATCATCCTTCTTACTCCCATCAAGCTCCACTCCCGATAAGATGTTTGCTTTGCCCCAGTCCACCCAAATATACTGAAATCCAGTTAGTGACAACACTTTGGAGACTGCCCAGTGCTGATAAAATAACTTCTGTAGTATTTACTCTATATTCTTGTTTGCTAAACACTTTGATGGTGAAAATTTTCATTATGAGTGAAAGAAAAAATAGGAAGAATTCTTTATTTTTATGTCCTAGTCACATTTCCTAGGCTAGATAAAAGTAATGAAAAAATTATAATAATTCTGCTCAAATCTTTAAATGACTCTTTAAATTATCTATACTCCATTATGAAGCTGACAAAGAATTCCTCAAAAAGTAATGAAAACATAAGTCACCTAAAGATGTTTTTTTCTGGTCATTTCCTGACCAGAACTAAATGTGTAAACTTAATTATTTCACTCCATTGATGCCAGATATTTTAGTTATGAATAATTATAACAATGTTAAATTGAAAGCTGGAAAAAAATGTGTGAACTTCAGTCCTATAAAAAACTACATTCATGAGGAGCTTTCCACCATAAATCTAATGACACATTTGAGAAGTTTGTGAGAGTCTAACATAGTGCTGCTAATCTGCTGCTACCTGGTGTTTCACCTGTTGTTCAGTTTATTTAGCTCTTTGTGATTCTATTTGGGTCACTCCAGTATAAAATACTGGAGCCATTTCCTTCTCCAGTTCATTTTACTGATGAAGAAAATGAAGAAAACAGGGTAAAGTGACTTGCCTAGGGTCACACAGCCACTAAATGTCCAATGCCAGATTTGAACTCAGGTCTTCCTGACTCCAGGTTTGGTTCTCTATCAACTGTACAACCTCCCTCCCTATTGCTTTATATAGACCCTTACTTTTCTTACACTTTTTTTTTGCTTTTCTTTTTTTTTTTTTGGAGGGCAATTGGGGTTAAGTAACTTGCCCAAGGTTACACGGCTAGATTTTTGTTTGTGTGTGCATTAAGTGTCTGAGGTAGAATCCGAACTCAGGTCCTTCTGACTCCAGGGGCGAAGCTCTACTCACTGCGCCATCTAGCCACCCCTTTTCTTACATTTTATAAATGAAAAATGTAGGAGCAGACACCTCATCATTGGCTGCTCCCTTAGACTTCATCATTGTCTTCAGAATCTCATCTTTGTGCAAGAGCATATCAGCTCTGAAACTCATACAACTTCAGTACTCCCTGCCCCTTTGGTGGACCTCTCTCTTCCTCTTCTTGGAGAGAGTAGAAAATGTACATAAAAGAGCTCCTCCCACCTATTTTGTTTAAGGAGTGGGCGTAAGATACTCAACTCATCATTTACAGACTGGCTACAGGATTTAACTATATCCTACACTGAGGTACCTTACCTCCAAGCCCACTCTCCCCCACTTTCAGGTTCTTTTTATGCGTTGTCATGCGTTCTCTTCCCTTACTATTTTGTGAACTTCTTTCGAACAGGAACTATCTTTTACTTTTCTTTGTATTCCTGATTATCAGAAGAGTGTTTAGCACATAATAGGTGCTTAGTAAATGTTTATCAACTCTGACCCTATGATATTGACTAAATGATGAAATTAGAAGGATTCACTTGAAAACTATTCATCTTGGAATCAGGAAATTGTAAATTTTAGAAGGTGACTAGTCTAGCACCTTGCTCAAAGTATCCATTTGGGTCAGCCTCCTAAAGTTGAAGGTCAATGTTTTGGCTAAGACATGACAAATCCAGGGATGGTATTTTCTGCCTGCCAACAAAGGCACTTATTGCCATTTCCACTGAAATTAAGTGAGCAAAGATGGTGTCTTTGATGTATAATGATCACAATGTGAAAGTGGGAAATGTGTTTTGTGTTAGAAAGACATACCATTCTTGCCGAAGGCCTTTGAGTGTGTGAAAAAACCAACTATTCTCCACAATGACCCAGAATGGAAGCCATCACATGAATCACTGCCTCATCCCACAGCCTCCACCAGAACAGGAAATTAATTACAATGGTTCTTCAAACTAGTAGATTAGAATAAGATTTGTTTCATTTTTGGATGAAAATATTAGGAAAAACACCTGGACTTTCAGAGAAAATGAATATGGTTTTTATTCTCAACAGCTGTTGAAATCATTCTCAATAAAAAGCTTTAGTTCAAGAGTGAACTATGACTCCTGTGACAAAACTTACCTGACTATTCAGGACCTGAAGAACCAAATGACTGGGAATCAAAAAATGGTAGGTACCCTAGCACAGAGGCAAGTAACCTATGGGAACAGTTCTTCGTGGCCTTACCATTACCACTATATAAATCATATATACCTTTTTCTACTTGTCACATTCCTTTGTCCTTCTCTTAATCCCTTTCTTTGTTCCTTTTTCCTTTCCCTTTTCTTCCTTCCCCACATTTTAGCCATCATTACTCCACTGATATTACTTATTCTCATATGGTAGACTCGGTAAGAAAAAAAAACAAACAAACAGTGCTGACTCATGTTCTAGAAGCTAGGCAAAGATGCTTTCACAAGTCATCATTGCTGCCAAATGGAAAGACCACAAAAGTTTCATCAAACTAGGTGGTTCCTATACCTTTTCTCTAAATATATTCACTGGCACTCGGGACCAGCTTCAGATAATACCAAGAAGTTTTTAGGCAAGTT
This sequence comes from Gymnobelideus leadbeateri, assembly GCA_011680675.1. Taxonomy (NCBI): domain Eukaryota; kingdom Metazoa; phylum Chordata; class Mammalia; order Diprotodontia; family Petauridae; genus Gymnobelideus; species Gymnobelideus leadbeateri. The sequence continues at coordinate 58,611 of WOXC01007920.1, read as the reverse complement.
AAAAGTGAGAAAAGGATTTTAAAAGTTGGAAAGATTGTTTCATGGTTACCAATAGGCAAATGAGAAGATAGAACAAATTCTCTGATTAATAACCAGATAAAACAAGCATGTGACATCATGAAGCATTCAGACATATTCATCAACGGACATTAGAAGATCTGTTCAAAGCTGGCTTTGAAATAATAGCATTTTAACAGAAAGAGTTATAGAGTCAGCCTTTTCCCCAGGAGCCTTCCTGACTCATTCATCTCAAAATCATATTATGCTTAAGTGATTTAAATTAAAGTAATAGTTTCTGAACATCATGAGTATGTAGAAAGTGCACCAAGTTCCAAATTGCTTTTCAATATTTATGAGCCAGTTACAGTTACAGCATACCATGTTATTATTGATGTGACTAGGCATGGTATACCATACTGCTAACATACAAACCCAAGAGGGATAGAAAGATCAAGCTTAGTTAACCACAGTTAAAGAGAGTAAAATTTTTTCATACTACTTGGTGATTATTTTTCTTTCTCAAGTTTTCATATCAGCAAAAGAGGGAATTATAGCCTCTAGACTCTATCCTGTACTTTGATAGTCAAGGAAAGGGGAACTTCAAAGGAATTTTGTGGTGGTTAGACTTCAGGATCATTGCATACTCTTCATCATGTCTCCTAAGGATGTTTAAATGGTTTGCAAAATCTCTCCAGATCTATAACCTTGACCTTTGCATACTCTGACTGTTTTTACTGCTTAGAGATTGGTGGCACTGCTGAGTCTTCTGTACCATTTCTGCACTGAGTATGTAGATATAACAAAGTATCACATCTCTGATGGATATAAACCAAGATGGTCTGTCTCCTTAATATCTTTCCTAACTGTCTCTTGGATCACCCCAATATAACCATTACATCTGACACTCAATAATCTTAGCTTAAGTCACTTGGATAAGATTAAATTTCTTGTCAGCTTGTATGATAACTACCATAGTGCATGTCACAAAGTGAAGAGGTACCCTTTGTAGTGAGCTGAGATCTCAGGACAAGGTTGCCAAATGTAGCTCATTATGGACCAGTATTTTGTGTTTGTTACTACCAGCTATACTATTAACCCCAACCAGACACTTCACCTTTGCACATCAGTGGTTACTAGGGTGAATCTGGCCATGATTTGTGGCAAGGAAGACACAAATATTTCACCACTTCTAAAGACACATCAAATGGAATGTATTCAATGACATAAAGTGAAAAGTACCATCTTACAGAATTAGCAAATTAAAATTGTCATATTTTTTCTTGTCCAATTATAATAATAACTAAAATTTATATAGCATTTATATTATATTCGAGGAATTATTTTAAGTACAAGTGGAGGTTAGTTTACTTGCCTAGGATCACATATCTAGTAAGTATAAGGGGTCAAATTTGAATTCAGGTCTTTCAAGGTCTAAGACTTGGCACTCCATCCACTGTACCATCTAGGTGTCAAATATACTGACTTTCAATCCTTGTGTTTCATGTATTCAAAAGTGGAGATTTTTTTTCTTGACCTTTGATGCCAATGTAGTTACATATATGACTGCCAGAGGCAGGGGAGAAGAACGTATTTTTCCCAATAGATAAAGATGATAGCAGCTTTAATTTCCTATTTCTAAATATGATATGTTTCAATAAAACTTATCAAAAATAGTCTATCCTTATGATTTGGTCAGCGTAGGGAAATCTTGCTGTGGATACAACACAATTGCAGATAAATAATTCCTATGTAGCTGATAGTCTTAGAGGACTCCTGGTAACCCTGAAAGGTGGTGACTTGCACACCATCCCAAGCTTGAACCCGGGTTTTCCTGACAACATGCTTGGCTTTCTATTTTTCTTGCATGATGTGCCCATGTTGCTTTACTGTCCTCAGATTCCAAAGAAAAGCTTTATTCCACTTCTGCTATTATGCCAATCTGACTCTCCTTCAGCTTACAATGCCTTACAACTTCAGGAATTTTCATTTCTACCAATTTCAAATATTTTTCATGTCAGAAAAGATTAATGTGATGATATTCCTAGAAGTTATTTAAAACTGTTTAAATTCTGGTTATGGAGCTTAAACATACCTTTTCCCCTTCCATGTTCTGTCAAGGTATTCAAAATGTTCTTATTTTAAATCATCTTCGATTCATGCAACAAATATGTAATGAATTACCCACTACTTGCACATCAGCATTCTAGGTGCTACGGGATGCAGACATTAAGCCAAAGTCTTGCCCTAGAAGGAACTTAAAACCTAATAGGACATTATAAACAATATTTCTAACTATATTTTAACTGGAACTTTTGATTTCATAGGTTCATCCATCAGTGGAGATTGGTAATGTCTTGACAAGCAGTCTTAGAGTTATCTGGGCATGGTGAGTTTAAGTGCCTTGCCCCAGGTTCACATAGCCAGTAGGCATCAAAGGCAGAACTGAAAAGCACACCTTCCTGATTCCAAGGCTGCTCTCTATCCACTGCTACTTTTTGTAGTAATAGTACCTCACAAAAAATTGGGAAGTATATAAAATGGAAGTAATTTAGGAATGATGAGCCTAACTAGAGATTAGAAATTTCCAGAGAGACAGAGACTCCCAAATGCATATGCATGGTTGCAATATGTAGAGTATTTTATCATATTTAAAGTAGATTAACAAATATAATACTTTAAAACTAGGCAAGAGAAACCATGGGTGGCCTATTTTTTAGAGATATATTGAGGAAGATATGAATTGGAATCTGGCCTATTTCATCTCTGAAGTTTTATTTCCATCACTGTCAAAATAGGAGGAGGGTGTTAGCTACACAAATAATGTCAAACTCAAATAGAAATAGGAGCCATTGATCCATACCTAAGGATCCCAGTGGACCACATGTTGAGTTCATTATAATATGTTATATTATGTGTTTTATCCAATTTTTATTTATTACATTAAGTATTTCCTAATACATTTTAATCTGGTTTGGCCCACACTTGGCGGTCTCTGAGCAAGTCAAAGGGGGAAGGAATAGTATATTATAATTGACTTCCTCACATATCTGCAGTTCTAGAGAATACCATTAATGTTTTAGAAGCCTGTGCCTTCTCTCTAGTGATTCTCAAACTCTGCTTTTCTTTTCCCATCTCCAAATTTTCTCCTCCATTCCAAAGTCATATCTTCTTCATTGTTGGAGCCCTTTAAGACTCTACCTGAACTCTGAGAACCCACGGAAAACTCAGGCAAATGACAGAGCAACTCAGGCTAGGGTTAGAGGCACCTGAGCGTATGTCCTGCCCCATGATTTCGGGGTATTGAGCATGTGCTGCTAACAGGGGAGCACTCCCCTGCCATGCGAAGCCTGCTACTGCTGAGGCACATGGGGGAACAGAGTAGGGAAGACGAAAGGAGATAAAAGGAGGGAGGCAAGGTGAAAAGAAGGAGAGAAGACAGGATTATGAATGAGAAAGAGATTAAATGGCAAGATATATCACATCTTGGTGTCAGGATTCGTTTGTCTATTCAGGAGGAGCAGGCTCCCCTGAAGGGTTCATGGGGGCGAACCTGGCTCATAGGGGCGACCAGAGTGACTAGAGCTGTAGGAGCAGCTGGAGAGGGGGTTGTAGAGGGAACCCGGGTTGTAGGGGTGACCAGAGTGACCAGAGCTGTAGAGGCAGCTGGAGAGCAGTTTGTGGAGGCAACCCATGTCATAGGGGTGACAAGAATCATGGAAGACAATTGGAGTGCTGTAGAGGCGGCTGGAGAGGTGAGTTTGGAATTAGCCCAGTAAGGCGGGCCCTTACACTTCATGTATGCCATATGCAGCCTCAAATGTTCAGAAATCTCTCAGTCATTCAGAATTCATATGTCCTTTTGAATATGCAACAATCAGCATGAGAAGTCTGTCCTCCAGGGAAATGCCCAGTCCACCTGGGGGAAGAGAGGAGATGGGTTACAAAGGCAAAATAGTGTTAATGTTGTAAGACAGATGAAAATCAATTTATATCTTCATACAGCTCCATATCTAGGACAAGGATGTTAAATTATAAACTGCATGAAATAGAAAGGCAACAGCAAAAGGGTAATGTGTATTTCAAGTAGGATGCCGGAAAGAGGCTGAGAAACCCTGATGTTGCTTTAATATGTCAGGAAAAACCTAGATAAAAATGTAAAATAATTTAAACTACTTTTCTCCTTAAAGAATGACCCTTACATACCCTCTCTTCTCAATGTGTTAAATGAAAAGGAGACACAATTTAGAGTTTGAGTGACTTATGCTTGAGAATTGGTGGGGTGTCACTGAGGACCTCTCATAAGCAGGAGTCCACATTCAAAGAATTTGTTTGCCTTGCAGTCAGTCAATTACTTTTAAAAAATGCGAATCTCAACAGAAACTGAAAAATGTCAAAAAGTACTTTGCCCTTATTATATGCTTAATCTTTTCTCTAAATTAACAAAATAATTAGCCATTGTTCAGGAGAATTAATACACTGACAATATTAAGTTATCATTGAAGACTATGATTCAAGATCACTGCTTCAAAGTAAAATCCTCTCTTATCCATGGGAAATCAGAATAAAATTATATATATATATATATATATATATATATATATATATATATATATATATATACATACATAGGTATATGCATGCCCATATAAATATGTATACATATATTTATATGTGCCTATGTAAGTGTGTTTATATGTGTATATGTATATATGTATGTGTGTATATAACCATATGTATAAATATCTGATAACAACATGGTATAGTGGATAGAGTGAAGGTCTCAGAGTCAGGAAAATCTAGGTTTAAATTGTATCTTACTGGTTGTATTAATCTAAGTAAGTCACTTATTATCCCTGAAACTTAGTCTCCTCTTCTGTAATATGGAGATCATAATAATAACTTCTATCTCTGATTTTGCTCTGAAGATCAAATCAGTTATTTTAAAAACATTTTTCAAAACTTAAAATGTTATATTAATATGAGCTATGGGCTATAAAATATTATATGAATGGGAGTGATTATATATGCATATAATTTGATAGATATAGACAGATAGATAGAATAATTATAAAAGATGATAGACAGATGTAACAGATATTTCATAAATTCCTCTTCTGATCCACCACCATAGGGTGTCTATGACCCTGTCTTTTCCAAGGCATTATTAGTCAAGTTCAAATTCTTTTATGTCTTACTAAGCTGGAAAGGGTTGAAGAGCAATCACAGGATCTCTCAGCCAAGGATGAGACTAATTTTCGAGGTGCTTCATTTTTCCTGCCCCAGAAACTCAAAATGACCAACTCCTAAGGTGCAAATGAGTTCTAATCTGAATCAATGGAGGAACCACACATGCTGACAAAGATCAAAGGTTATTTAAAGTAGTGGGATATGAAGGTGACCAGTTCTCAGCCTTCCTTCAAGTTTAAACATTATCATGTATAGCTCAAGGAATGTTCACACAAGGATTAGCTAGTCCTTAACTTCTTTCCCCAGATTTCGTTAGCTGTGCTAACTTTGAAGATTATATATGACTAACTCCTCCTTAGGTTAAGGTATTTAAATCCAGCATGAATGTGCTTCTATTTAAATAGTCAAATGTGTTTATGTACATATATACATATGTGTTCTTGTATTTTCTTTAAATCTTATGTACTTCAATCTGCAAATAAAATATTATGTCAACATGTGGAAAGTGTCCTTGGTCTTAAAGGTTTATACTTCCACTTTATTATGTAGTCAACCAGCCACATTTGCTGCAGCTAAATACTGAGGCAAGCTAGTTGGCCTTTATATAGGGCCTTTAAAAGGCATTGCTGTTGATATATGCAGAATTGATCGATTCTTGTGCTGACAACTTCAGGAATTCCTAAATTAGAGAAAGAAAATATTTTCTTACTAAACAAACGGTTAGAAGAGAGATGAAATGGTCATTTTGGGGAACTTTTTAAGTGCATATAGTGAGCTTATTTGATGATACCCATAGTAGATAGCGCAGTGGCTACAGTACCAGTTCTGGAATTAAGAAGATTTCTCTTCCTGGGTTCAAATCCAGCCTTGCATACTTATTAGCTATGTGACCCTAAGCAAGTCATTTAATCTTGTTTCCCTCAGTATCGTCATTGATAAAATGAGCTGGAAAAGGAAATGGCAAACTACTCTAGTATCTTTTCCAAGAAAACCCTAAAGGGGTCACAAAGAGTCAAACATAATTGAAAAAAGACTAAACAAAAAGTGTTGGTCAATACATTTCTTCATTGTTGTCATTTATTTGTGATGATAACAATGATGGAATAGTTGAAGAAGAAAAATAATATTACAAAGTGGAAGGGTAAAAGAGAGGATAAAAGTGGAGAAAGGGCCCTATCCCATCGGCCACCACAGCCCTCTGGTCCCCAAGCTGCCTGCCTGGAGTAAGAATCACAAATGTCATCAAATGGTGCAGTGTCTGAGAGATCTAGGAACCCAGGCAGGGTTTATGATGATGTTCCAGTAGACTCCTCCTATCAAGATGGTACAATGAGGACACTTGAGAGTCTTAGAGACAGTGAACTAGCTGTGAGTGCAGATCCTTTGCCGCCTCCACCTCTCCCCTTACAGCCACTCTTTGGCCCTGCCATTAATTCAAGTGACCCAGAAGAACCAGTTCTAGCTCCAGATATCAAACCTGTAAGGAGGTTTGTTCCAGATTCTTGGAAGAACTTCTTCAAAGGGAAAAGGAATGATTCAGGATGGGACAGGCCTGCGTCTGACATTCAGTATATTTCTGATGGTGTTGAATGTTCCTCTACAGCCTCACCAGGAAGATCAAATTACCCCAGGGACCATAAAGATCCATACAAAGAGTCCAGCAGAACTTACAGTTCACGGAAAGAAATTGAAGCATTTCTCCTTCAGGATCCATATGGATCCCTAGGACGACACACACAAACAGCCGTGACTTACAGTGAGAAGGTGGAAGAGTACAACCAGAGATACTCCTTCATGAAGTCATGGGCAGGACTGCTGAGAATCCTTGGTGTTGTGGAGCTGCTCTTAGGGGCAGGTGTCTTTGCCTGTGTCACAGCCTATATACATAAAGACAATGAATGGTAAAACCTGTTTGGATATTCTCAGCCATATGGTATGGGCACTGGTAGCCTGGGCAGCAAGTATGGAGGCTACTACTACAGTGGCCCCAAAATCCCCTTTATACTGGTTGTTGCTGGGCTTGCTTGGATTACAACCATTATTGTTCTAGTTCTAGGCATGTCCATGTATTATCGGACCATCCTTTTGGACTCTAGTTGGTGGCCTTTAATTGAGTTTGGAATTAACGTTGCCCTCTTCATTTTGTATATGTCTGCAGCCATAGTCTATGTCAACGACACCAACCAGGGTGGACTCTGCTATTACCCTTTATTTAATACACCAATAAATGCATCGTTTTGCTGAGTAGAAGGAGGACAGATAGCAGCAATGATATTTTTGTTCATGACAATGATTATTTATCTCATTAGTGCTATAGTTTGCCTAAAGTTATGGAGGCATGAAGCAGCAAGGAGAAACAGAGAATACATGGAACAGCAGAGGATAAGTGAAGCCTGTATTGCATCTAAAAGAACAATGGGCTTAAAACAACATCAAAAGGAAGGAAGGTACAAGCACTTCAATTAAGGAGTACAGATCTCTCCCAAGGAGAATGGTATTTTATCCTGTCCTGGTTGCGATGAACTAAGTTGGTTTTTTCCCCCTCTAAGAAGACTTGACTGGAGAGCGCGATCCATTGTATAATTGTTGAATATGTTCTAATGTACACAGGTTTTTAATTTCTTAATCAGCAGAGTATATTTAGAAAAAAGACTGCTTGAATAGTTGAATAAAATAGCAAGAATGTGAAAGTCCTAAATGTTGAAAACTCTTCATCAACTTTATTATTATGTCAATAAAGTTTTACTTTTAAAATTTTTTTGAAAAGTGGAGAAAGGATATACTCAAGTACTCTCAATTTATGAATATCCAATGAAAAAGAAATGGCCTTATCTCAATTTTCATTCTTCTTGACCTCTCTTCAGCCTCTTCTCCCTGATACTCTCTTCTCTCTAGGATTTCAGGACATTGCTCTCTCCTGGTTCTTTTTCTAGTTATCTGACTCAAAAGGAGCATGCAGGTCAGACCTACCAATAATGGATGTTTTACAATGCTCTGTCCTTGACTCTACTCTCTTTCCCTTTTATACTATCTTACTCAATGATCTCACCAGCACCCACTGATCCATTGATCACTTATATGCTGAAGACTTTCCACATTTGCTTATTTAACCCTAATTTTCCTGATGACCTCTAGTCTCACATCTCCAACTGACTTTTAGACACTATGAACTGGATAATCCTTATTCATATCAAATTCACTACATACAAAACTTAGCTCATTATCTTTCCACTAAAACTGTATCTACTTATAAACATTCCTATCACTATCCTCCCAGTCACCCAAACCTACAAGTTTGGTGTCATTGACTTCCCCTGTCTCTCCCACCCCACTATATCTAATCCATTGTCAAGATCTGTGCAGTTTACCTTTAAACAATTTTCAAATACATTCCTTTCTCTTCTGTGATCCCACCCCCTACTCATCTCCTCATGCCAGATTATTGCAATAGATTGCTCATAGCTCTGCTCACTACAAGTCTCTCCCCACTCTAATCCACCCTCCACTTCGCAACCAAAATTATTTTCCTAAAGAACAGGTTCAACCATTTTACACACCAATACCCACTCAATACATTTCAGTGGTTCACCATAAACTCCAGCATCAAATAGAAAATCTTCAGGGCAGAGTCAAGATGGCAGAGTAGAAACAGCACTTCCACTGAGCTCCAATGTACACCACTTCAAAATTATGTAAAAGGGGAAATCTGAATGACCTCTGGAGCTCCAGAATCCACAAAATGACACAGAGAGGCTCACCACCCACTGGGGCCATCCCAGCAGCTTGGCAGGGAGCAGCCAGCACAGCACTCTGGGAGCTGAGCCCAGGGGCATGTGAGTTGCCATTTTAGCCTGAGGGCATCCAGAACAGCATCCAGCTGGAGGCACCCCAGAACAGCAGCAGCTGTGTCTTTTCCAGAATTATCAACACATAGATGCCTAGGTCAAAGTGAGAGGTCAGTGCCCTATGGATTTTGGGAATGGTTGGGAGAATGCATCAGTTTCTTCCCCTGGGGACGAGAAGCCACTGAGGAGACAGCACAGCTTGTACCACATTGCCACATTGCAGCTTCAGCTCCTGGCCTTCAAACTGTAGGGGGATCCGGCAATCAGTCTTGGGGGTAAGCACTCTTGCTTTACCCTTCTTGGATCTGGATTGTGTCCTGGGGTGAAGGTCTTGGGGTGTGTGACCAGCTTGCCAGAATGTGTGGAGGCTTCCCAACTAATAGCTCCAGAAGTTGAGAAAACACCAACATTTGAGATGGAAGTTCCCCTGGCTGGTGGCAAAGTCCTATTGTGGCAACAAGCTCAAAATTCAAGTAATTAAGTAGCAACATGCCTAGGCAAAGGAAACAAATAAACAGAAAAATGCAACATTAGACTCCTATTTTGGGGGCAAAGAGGATGAAAGCATGGAACAGGAGGAGGACTGAGAGGTCAGAAATCCTGCACCAAAAGCCCCAAATGAAAATATGAGCAGGTTACAGGCCATAGAGGACCTTAAGAAAATATTAAGAGAAATGGAGGAAAATTTGGGAAGAGAAATGAGAACAATGCAAGAAAATTATGAAATGAGAGTCAACAGCCTGAGTGAGGAAAATAACACCTTAAAAAATAGACTAACTAAAATGGCAAAAGAGGCTCAGAAAGGCAATGAGGAGAAGAATGCCTTAAAAAGCCGAATTTGCCAGATGGAAAAAGAATCTCAAAAGTTCACTGAGGAGAATCATTCCTTCCCAATTAGATTGGAGCAAATGGAAGTTAATGACTTTATGAGAAATCAAGATGCTGTTAAACAGATCCAAACAAATGAAAGAATAGAAGGCAATGTGAAATACATCAAGGGAAAAACCACTGACCTGGAAAATAGATCCAGGAGAAACAATCTAAAAATTATTGAACTACCTGAAAGCCATGAACAAAGAAAGAATCTAGAAATCATCCTTCAAGTAATTCTCAAGGAAAATTGCCCTGATATTTTAGAACCAGAGGGCAAAATAGAGGTTCAAAGAATCCACAGACCACATCCTGAAAAAGATCCCAAAAAGAAAACTCTTAGGAATATTGTAGCCAGGTTACAGAATTCCCACATTAAGGAGAGAATATTACAAACAGCCAGGAAGAAACAATTTGAATATTGTGGAAACACAATAAGGATAACACAGGATCTGGCAGCTTCCACACTGAGGGTTCACAGGTCATGGAATGTGATATTCTGCAGGTCAAAGGAGCTGAGATTAAAACCAAGAATCACCTACCCAGCAAAACTGAGTATTTTGTTTCAGGGGAAAAGTTGGTCATTCAGTGGAATAGAGGACTTTCAAGCATTCTTGAGGAAAAAAACAGAGTTGAATAGAAAATTTGACATTCAGATACAAGAAGTAAGAGATGCTTGAGAAGGTAAACAGGGAAAAGAAAGCACTATGAACTTATCAAAGTTGAACTATTTAACAGTCCTACAGGGAAAAACAATAACTGTAACTGGTGTAACTTTTCTCAGTATGAAAATAGTTGAAGAAGGGTATAAGAGCATATTAATACATATGTAAACATGTGTATATATGTTTTCAGGTATACATATATAGAGGGCACAGGTCGAATTTAATAGGAAGAGATGATACTTAATAGGTGATATTAAGAGGTAAGAGAGTAATGTGATAAGGGGGAATGGGGAGAGACAATGGGTTGAACTGTCTGGTGTACAGGAGGCAGGGAAAAGTGGTTGCAAGGGAGAGGAGAAGCAGGAAGGCAAAAAGGCAAAACCTTATTCTCATTGAATTTGGACCAGGGAGAGAATGACATGCAAACTAAATAGTGTGTCCCATCCAACAGGAACATGGGGGGAGGGTGTGGGGAGCCAAAGAGGCCTGTCCCAGGACTCTGACAATTACCCTGATATCAGTGGACCTGCATGTTAAAGATCTCTTTGAGATGCAACTTTTCACTAAGTCTGCTCCAGAGTTTTTTGATATGGCTTACACTTATAAGGATGGTATTTGAGTTCTGAGATCAACAGGATCTGTCCCAGGATATATCTGATTCTGCACTCTGGTATCTTTGAGTGGCCAGCTCTAAACATGATGTCTTTTGAGGATTGCGCTACAGCTTTGGAGTTTGCTCTCAGTTGTATCTGTTTATGACTGTGGCTGCATTAAAAAGTACTGGAGACCTAGATCTAAGGCTCTGCCCAAAAACTTTAGTTCTCCTAAACATTTTCAGGAAGTCAGTTCCTATGCAGATGTACTTGATGATGTGGCTTTGGCTATTAGGCTTTGAAGCCAGCTCTTAAGAGCATCCTTTGAGATGTGATGGACTGCATGTGATAGGAGATAACTGACTTTTCCTAAGACTTTCTGGCACCTAGGGATCAAAAGGCCTTACTGCCATGCTACTTCCAGGATACAACAGACTAAGATAATGATTTCTCTTCCTTTCTGTCCTTTGTGTCTTTGCTCTATAAAAACCTTTCCCTGAGTATCAATAAATGGAGTTCATCATTCTTCCTTGAACTACCCACATGGCCTGGTCATTTCTTATTCAAGTCTCCAAATCATGCTAAGTGCTGGACACTGAGCAGCTCACAGCAGGAGGGTGAGGGGGGGAAGGAGGTGAAGGGGAGAGAGGGCTGGTGGGGAGGGAAGTTTTAAGCACCCACTTTTGAAAAGGGACAGGATCAAGGTGGGGAGTGTACCAGGTGGAAGGTGGGATGGGAGGGAGGGAAATATAGTCAGTCTTTTAAAATGTATCTACTATGGTAATGTTTAGCATAGCTACACATGTACAGCATATACTGAGTTGCTTATCTTCCTTTTAAAATCAATTTTAAAAATATATATATAAATACTATGACTAATAATATTTTGCATATAATTGGGAGACAAGAGGTGCAGGCAATGGGTTTCAGGGATTCACTTCGCCCTACTGGAAAAGTCAAAGGGAGAAGAGATGGGTGAGAGCAGATTAGATGAGGGGATATCCAGTATAACTGTTATTCTGGGGTGGTGGGTAGAGGAAAAATGGGGGAAAATTGTAACTTAAAATCTGAAGGAAATGAATGATGTAAACCAGAAGTTAATAAAGCATTTGGAAAAAAAATAATAAAATAAAATCCCTTAATGGGGATGACAAAAAAAAAAAAAGAAAATCTTCTATTTGACGTTCAAGGACCTTTGTAAGGTAGCCCTCTCTTGGCTCTAATCCTCTTATACCTTAAACCATTTCCCCCACATATTTTGATATAGCAGCACTGGTCTCCTTGTATCACTCAAACAAGACATTTCATTTCCCAATATTGGGCATATTATCTTTTTAAAAAACTATTATATATATTTTAATTTGTATATACATACATATATAATACATGCAATGATACACATATGCATATGTGTGTGCATGTGCATGTGTGCATAAACAAAATATGCCCTGTCACCCTGCCACCACAACCTTGATGCTAAAAAAAGGTCTTGTTATAAAAATGTTGTCAAATACACAATTTCCATATTGAACATGTCCTCAAAAATATCCATCTTTTCGACATTTTAGACTTTATCTTTCTATCAGGAGGAAAGCAGCATGTTTTTTATCATTAACTTGTGGTTGATCTTTATGCTGATCAGAGTCAGTTCAAAGATTTTGTTCTTTTTTCTTTATCATATTGTTGTCATTATATTAACTGTTCTCTTTGTTCTTTTCATTTCAATCCAAATCAGTTCATTCAAGTTTTCTCAGGACTCACAATTACTTTTAGCATGATAGCATTTTGCCACTTTCATATAACACAATTTGTTCAACCATTCTTTGATTTATGTTCATTCCCTCAAATTTCTGTCCTTTGCCAACTTAAAAAGTGCTACAAACGTTTGTTTGTTTTGTTCATATCCTTCATTAGAGATTGGTTCTTTTTTCTCTCTTTTTTTTTTGCCAAATGCTTTATATACTTCTGGTTTACATTATTCATTTCCACCAGATTTTGAGTTACAATTGTTTTCCCCATTTTCCCCCTACCCACCACACAAAAATAGCAGTCCCACCAGTTATCCCGTCCTCCAATCTGCTCTGTCCCATATCTTCTCCCATACACCTTTGACTTTTCCAGGAGGGCATGGCAGATCTCTATGCCCCAATGCCTGTATATCTTATTTCCCAATTACATGTAAAATAGTTTTAATAATAGTATTTCTATATTTATAAACATTTGAATTTAAAGCTTTGAATTCCAGATTCATTTCCTTCCTCCCTTGTCACACACCCTTACTGGGAGATAAGCAAGCCAGGATATGTTGTACATGTGTAGCTATGAAAAATATTACCATAGTAGATATATTATAAAAGACTGACTATATTTCCCTCCCTCCTATCCCACCTCCCACTCATTCCACTCTCTACTTTGATCCTATACCCTTTCAAAAGTGGGTGCCTCCAATTTCCCTCACCCCCAGCCTGCCCTCACTTCCATCATCCCCCCTCTAATCCCCACCCCCCCCACACTCTCCTGTAGGGTGAGATATCCTATTTAGTATGAATGTCATTCTCTCCCTGAGTCAAATTCAATTTGAATGAGGTTTTGCCTTTTTGCCTTCTTGTTCTTCCCCTCCATTGCAACCATTGTCTCTTACCTCTTCTATATGAAATTGTTTACCCCATTCTGTCTCTCCCCATCTCCTCCTGCCATATTCCTCTCTCACCTCTCATTTTCACCCTTTAAGCATCATCCCTTCCTATTAAAATGGTCCTGTGCCCTCTATATATGTACACCTGAAAACATATATACACACATTCACATATGTATTCATATGCCCATATACAATTCTTCAACTATTTTCATACTGAGAAAAGTTTCCTCAGTTACAATTATTGTTTTTCCATATAGGAATATAAATACGTTTGATAAGTTCATGATAATTTCTTTTCCCTGCTTGCTTTCTCAAGGTTCTCTTGCTTCTATTCATCTCTGTTTTTTTCATCAAGAATAATTGAAAGTCCTCTATTCCACTGAATGACCATATTTTCCCCTGAAACAGGATACTCAGTTTTAATGGGTAGGTGATTCTTGGTTTTTATCCCAGATCCTTTGCCCTACAGAATATCATATTCCAAGCCATTCAATCCCTCAGTGTAGAAGCTGCCTGGTCCTGTGTTATCCTGCCTGTGTTTCCACAATATCCAAATTGTTTTTTACTGGCTGTTGTAATATTGTCACCTCGATCAGGGAATTTTGGAACCTATCTATAATATTCCTACGAGTTTTCTTTTGTGGATCTTTTTCAGGAGGTGATTGGTGGATTCTTTCAACCAATGTTTTGCCCCCTGGTTCTAAAACATCAGGGCAGGTTTCCTTGAGAATTTATTGGAGGATGACTTCAAGATTCTTTCTCCAGAACCCACAGAATGACACAGAAAAGCTAACCTCCTGATGAGGACAGCCCAGCAGCCCTGCAGGAAGGACCAGCGCAGTGCTCTGGGAGCTGGCAGCGTGCAGTGCGAAGAGCGCGGGAAGCCGAGCCGAGCCATGCAGAGCCCAGGTCCCCGTAAGCCGAGGTTTTATCCCCAGGGTGGCAGGGCCAGCAGCCGGCTGGAGAGACCCCAGAGCACCAGCAGCTGTGGCGACTCCAGAATTATCAACATAGACATGCCTAGGACAAAGTAAGAGGTTAGTGCCCTATGGACTTTGGGACCAGTATTTGGGGAATGCGTCGGCTTCCTCCCCTGGGGGCTAGAAGCCACTGAGGAGACACGCCATTTTGTTGGGGGTATGGGAGAAGGTATGGGAGAGAGCAGATTGAAGGAAACGAAATATTGTGGGACTGCTAATCTGGGAGGGTGGGTAGGGGAAAAACAGGGGGGGAAATGATTGTAACTCAAAATTTGGCAGAAATGAATGATGTAAAACAGAAGTTAATAAAGCATGTGTTTAAAAAAAAAAGATTCTTTCTTTGATTATGGCTTTCAGGTAGTCCAATAATTTTTTAATTATCTCTCCTGGATCTATTTCCCGGGTCAGTGTTTTTTTCCCATGAAATATTTCACATTGACTTCTATTCTTTCATTTGTTTGGATCTGTTTAACAGCATCTTGATTTCTCATAAAGTCATTAACTTCCATTTGCTCCAATCTAATTCTGAAGGAATGATTCTCCTCAGTGAGCTTTTGAGATTCTTTTTACATCTGGCAAATTTGGCTTTTTAAGGCATTCTTCTCCTCATTGGCTTTTTGAGCCTCTTTTGCCATTTTAGTTAGTCTATTTTTTAAGGTGTTATTTTCCTCAGTCAGGCTGTTCACTCTCATTTTATAATTTTCTTGCATTGTTCTCATTTCTCTTCCCAAATTCTCCTTCATTTCTCTTAATTGCTTCTTAAGGTCCTCTATGGTGTGTAACTAGCTCATATTTTTCTTGGAAGCTTTTGGTTCAGGAGTTCTGACTTCACTATCTTCCTCCTGTTCCATGTTTTGAACTTTTTTTCTCACCAAAATAGGAGTGTAAAGTTGAGGTACTCTGTTTATTTTGCTTCCTTTGCCTACTCATGTGCCACTCAGTCACTTGACCCCTGTGCTTTTTGTCACAGTAGGACTCTGCCACCAGACAGAGCAGCTCCCTTCCCAAATGCTGGGTTTTCTAAACTGCTGGAGGTATGAGTTGGGTGCCCTCTCTGAAGCCTCCACACCCTCTGGCAAGCTGGTCACACACCCCAGAACCTCCATACTAGACTGCAATCCACATCCAAGCAGGTTAAAGCAAGAGCAATTACCCCTCAGGCTGGTCACTTTGTTCCCCTACAGTCTGGAGCCCAAGAGCTGAAGCTGCTATGTGCCTGCATCTGTGCCTTGGCTCCTTAGTGGCTTCTCTCCCTGGGGGGGAAGAGGCCAACACTCTCCCCACTACTGGTCCCAAATTCCACAGTGCATTGACCTCTCACTTTGTCCTTAGCATCTATGTGTTGATAATTCTGGAAACACCACAGCTGCTGGTGTTCTACAGTCCCTCCAGCCAGCTGTTGGTCAGGCCTGCCCTGGGGCTAAAACCTTTACTCACTTGGGCCTGGGCTCTACTCCTAGAGAACTCCTCTGGATTCTCCCAGCCAGGCTGCCAGGCTGTCCTCAGTGGAAGGTTAGCTTCTCTGTGTAGTTTTGTTTGTTCTGTAGCTCCAAAGTTTGTTCAGAGACGCCTTTTACATGGGTTGGGGAAGATAGAAGCTGGAGCCCTGCAGAAGTCCTGTTTCTACTCAGTCATCTTAACCCTGCCCCCACCATGGTTCTTTTTTTAAGTACTAATCTCTCCCTTAATTTTTCCTTCATCTAATTTCCCTCCCTCCTTATTCCCTTTCCCTTCGATTTTCCTGTTGATGGAATGCATTTTTTCTATCCAACTGTAGATGTGTGTGTATTCTTCTTTCTTTTGACCAGTTCAGATGAAAGTATAGTTCAAATGTCAGCTGTTCCCATATCTTCATTGTTTGTATAGAGACTTCTACTTGAGCCCCTTGATATTAGATATTTTCCATAACCTTCCTTTTTCTCCCTTCTTTCACTTTCCTTAAGATTATCAAGCAAGACATAATAACTATTCCCAGGCCCTGTGTACTCTGACTCCCTCTATAAGTGATGATGATAAGGTTCAGAGTGGACAAATACTTCATTGGCCCAAATTTAAATTTGACCAGCTTATCCTAATTTAGTGCATTTTCTTTGTTAATTCATGTTTATCTTTTTTGTTTCTCTTAATGCCTGTTTTTGGATTGCACATTTTTAAAGCAGATCTGGTTTTTCATCAGGAATGCTTGACATTTTTCTATTTCATTATCCCATTTCCACCCTACTCCCCCATACAGCATTATACTCAGTTTTGTTTGGGTAAGTTATTTTTGGCTGTAAATCTATATCCTTTGCCTTCTATGGTATTTTAATTCAAGTTGTCTTCTTCTTTACAATGGTAGCTACTAAAATATTGTGTAATTCTGATTAGGCTCTTCAGTATTTTCTTTTGTTCTGGCTGCTTGCAGTAGTTTGTGCTTTGACTCAGAAGCACTCAATTTTAGCTAAATGTTCCTAGGAATTTTCATTTTGGTGTTTCTTTGAAAATGTGACCCATGGTTTCTTTCTATTTCTACTTTTTCTTCTAGTTCTAAGAGATATGGGTATATTTTTAAAAATTCTTCAAATATAATGTCTAGGTGCTCTTTCTCTCCTCTCCCTCCATACCTCTTTCTCTCTCTCTCTTTCTCTCTCATCATCAAATATAGTCAAATGATTCTCATTTTTTTCTTTCTATGTGCAAAATGCAGAACTGTCTCTTGCAGCTGTGGAAAGAAGAGAACCAGTATTCGAGGTTAGACATGAGCCAGGGATATCAAAGGACAAGTTAAATATTAAGAAATAATCTGAACATTAACATTGAGCCACTATTTTTAAAATGAAAGGGTAGGACTCATCAAATATTCTCTGTTCTCTATTCAAGCTCTAAATCCTATGATCTGACCAGCTGGTCAGACCATGCCCTATAGGACTAGTGAGCACAAAGTTCATTCATTAGATGAAATGGCAGTGGAAGAAAAATTAAGGGAAGGACAAGACATACTACAAGAACAGGGAGGAGTAAATAAATGCCATGGGGGAGAAGATGGTTCTGCCAGGACAAATGGATTCTGTGAGGGATAAAATAAGGCAATGCAGGGCAAAGAAAGTTCTTTTTAAAGAAAGATCTAGCCATTAAAAAGCAGGGAATTGGCTTTGATGGAATTTCTAATGTAGATAAAACAGGAAAGCCTCAGCAAATAAAGGGGAAGAATCTTACAAAAAACAAATGTAACAACTTTGTCAAAGGAAACCTACTTAACTACCCTATCTTCCTCCGAAGATTTCATTGCAGAGGATTCCCTACCCTTTACTTAAACACTCTCTCATCCTTCTGAACAAAGAACAGCATTGTGGAACATTCCCCAGAAAGAATATTTGCAGTATAGGGTAAATTAGTTATTAGGACAATTACCTCAGGAGCAGAGAGAAGAAAGACAAAATTTACAGACTTCTTAATTAGAGGGAGGTTCAGTTTTACATTTCAAAAATTCATTTAAATAATTAATCAACAAGAAATTATCAAGCCCCTACTATGCAGCAGGTACTGCACTAAGCACTGAGGACACAAAAGGCAGAAATGTAATAGTACCAACTCTCAAGGAATTTACATTCTAAAGGGTCTAACTTTCAACATTGATCTACTAAAGGGGGGGGGATTCATAAATTTGAACTAGAAGAGGATCAGACTTATGAGTGTGTGTTTATACACACAACAACAGATTTATGAAGTGTGTGTGTTTAGACACACAACAACAACAAACAACAATTCTGGAAGATTGAAGAATTAGTCAGGAAATACTATCTTCAGGTTCTATCCTGGCTGTGGAGTGCTATAGCCTGTGGGATTGCTTCTTAAGAGAGATAATGAGGGAGTTTCCCCACCAGAAATAGAGAAGAGAGTCATACTAAAATAAGAGCTCAGTGTCTCATTAGAAAAGATTTGAATGGAAAAAGAGAAAGTCAATGACATATATTTTAAAAAGAGAAATTTATTTTATGTTTGTGAGAACAACGTATACTTCAGATATGAGTGCCCTAGTAAGCCTGCAACTACTAAATGAGCTCTGTCAAATAAAGTGCCTGGTTCCATGGACATTGATAGAGATAGACATGGGAGAAGAAAAGGACCCCTCTGAGGTCATATTTTTATTTTTTTGAAAGCCAGAAAAGATATTTGGATAATTGAATTCCAGGAATCCCCCGATTAATTAAAACGCTTTTCCTTGGTTTAAAAAATGTTTTTTGGCAAGAAAAAAGAGATTCTTTTCAATTTTTATTCTTTGAGTAGCTTTGATTCTGGAAAACAAAGACTATGCTAGTCTGTCCAGAGCTGGGTCCTCATGCCCCGCTTTCATAATAACATTGATTTGGAGCTGGAAGGGAACGTGGAGGTTACCTAATGCAGACTTATAATTTTACAAGTGAGAAGACTGAGACCTAGTAAGATGAAAAGGCTCACCTGATATACAGTTAGTAACTGTCAGAGCTGGGAAATCAAATGTAAGGTATCTGGTATCAACTTACCTCTACCTCTTAGGGCAGCTAAGTAGCACAGTGGATAGAACACTGGATCTGGAATCAGAAAGACTCATCTTCACCAGTTCAAATCTGTTTGTATGCACTTACCAGCTGTATGACCCATGGCAAATAATTTAACACTGTTTGCCTCAGTTTCCTCATCTGTAAAAATAATCTGTACAAAGAAATGGCAAACCACTCCAGTATCTTTGCGAAGCAAATCCCAAATGGAGTTACAAAGACTCTGACATGAAACTCTGACATGACTGAAAGATGACTAAACAACAACCACCTTTCAAATGTTCTGGTTTGTTTCAAGAATTATATCAAGCGCCACCTTCTGCACAAAACTATTTCTAATCAATGAGATGTTAGTTCCTTCTACTCAAAACACTTTGTATTTGTTTTCTATCTTTTTTTTTTGTCTAGGTATATGTCCATGTGGATAGAATGTGAGCCCCTTGAAGTCAGAGACTGTTTATTTTGTATCCCCAGAGCCTAGCACAATGCTTACATGTAGTAAGCATTTAATAAACATTTGTTAATCGATTGACCTAATCCCACTGCACCATGTTGCTCTACTTCCTAATGGCTTCTCTTGTTTAAATCATTGGTTCATAAACTGTTGTCTATGAACTCTGGGGGTCCACAAGACTCTGTCATGAAGTCAAAATTATTTTCTTAATTATAATAACATATTATTTGATTAATAAACTACTGTTCCCTTTTGTAACTGCTTATCAGAGTAAGATCAGATTTTCTTCATATGCTTCAACCAAAATAGCATATTCATAATGTCTCCTTCCTAATTTTCCTCCTAATGCTTTATTCCTCTCTACTTACTCGGTGATAGTGATACTGTTTTCTTTGCTGTTCCGTGAAAAAAATGTACCATGACCTGTTTATTCATTTTCACCAACTATCCTCATGTCTGGAATGCTGTCCTTCCTTGTCTGGCTTCCTTCAAGTCTCACTTAAAATCCTCTTTTCTACAAGAAGTCTTTCTCAGTCCCTCTTTATGGTAATGTTTTCCTTCTCAGATTCTCTCTAATGTATCCTGTATATATCTTATTTACCTATTTGTTTACATATGGTTTCCCCCATTAGCTTGTGAGCTCCTTGGGAGTAGGGATTGGTTTTGCCACTTTTTTCTTCCTTCCTTCTTTCCTTCCTTCCTTCCTTCCTTCCTTCCTTCCTTCCTTCCTTCCTCCTTCCTTCAATCTGTCCATCCTTCTTTTTTCTTTCTTTCTTTCTTTCTTTCTTTCTTTCTTTCTTTCTTTCTTTCTTTCTTTCTATTCTTAGCATTTAGCATAGTATTTGGCATATAATAGGAGCTTAATAAATACTTGTGAACTAGAGAAAATGATATCTACTATAATATAAGGAAATGCGTACTGGAAGCCACCAAATGGGATTTGTATAACATGAATTGTCCTCAACGTTGACATGAAAGGACTATAATATTACTCTTGAAAATCAGCTATAGAATCAATCTTAAGAAATGCCCTATTTTTTTTAAATTAGTATCATGAAAGAGACTGATTTTGAATGAGTATGAAATAGATTTAAAGTGATTTACCTATTATTTCTTACTCTAAAAGTTCTCTTCCTCCACTCTTAATTATTTCCTACATTACTCCATTCAATTAATTTCACATGGTAAACTTAAGATATAGCAAGATTATTTAAAACAATGAATAAGAGACATATTTTAATAATCTTTCCTTAACAATGTTGGTCTATTTTTTACTGTTCAAATTTGAAAATGATATAGCATTCTTTGATGTAGAGAATATTGGGTCATATTAATTAGGTCACTCTGTCGTGATATATGTAAAAAATTCCTTTAATTTCAGCATTTATATGTCAATTATACAACCAGCTGTTGAATCACATATAAAGAAGAGTGCCAAGCTTTTCTAGAGAGAAAACCAAATGATTTAAATGATAATACATTTACAAAGCAAACCTTAAAGGAAAGAAGGAAACAAGCATTTATTAAGTACTTCCAGGATCTATGTGCCAGGATATATACTAAGGATTTTACAACTATTTTCTCAACTGACCCTCAAAACAACCCTAGGAGGTAAGTGTTATTAATATTCCCATTTTGCTGTTAAGGAAACTGAAGGAGTGAAAAGTTAAGTGACTTTCCCAGAGCCATACAAGTGTTTGAGACCTTATTTGAACTGAAGTCTTTCTGACTCCACTCCCATCATTGAATCACCTACTACTTATATTTCTATAAATTATTTTGATTATCATATTTTCCCAATTACATACAAAATAATTATACACAGAAATATATGTATGTATGCATATACATACATATACAAACATGTATATACATATAAATATATGTGCATGTACATATAAACATATATTTATTTATTTATCTATATATCTATACCTATATATAAAATTTTGATTTCCAAATTCTTTCCCCACACCCTTATCTGTTCCCTTAGACAGGAAGCAATTTTATGTAGAATATACCTGTGCAATCATGCAAAACAAATTTCTGCATTAGTTCTGTTGTGAAAGAAAATTACTGACAAAAAGTGATAAAAAAAATAAAGCGAAAAACAGTATGCTTCAATCTACATTCAGACTCCATCAGTTCTTTCTCTAGAGGGAGATAGCATTTTCATCATGAATCCTTTGGAATTGTCTTAAATCATTGTATTATCTGGGAATAACCAAGTCATTCACATTTGACCATCATAAAATATTTTGCTGTTACCATGTACAGAGTTCACCTGGTTTTGTTCAATTCATGAAAATCTTTCCAGTTTCTTTTGAAATCATCTTGTTCATCATATCTTACACCAAAGTAATCTACCATTAAAATCATTAACCAGGGGGGTGGAGCCAAGATGGCAGAGTAGAAACAGCACTTCCAAGGTGCTCTCCCCCACACCACTTCAAAATCATGTAAAAGGGGACTCTGAACAACTTCTGGAACTCTAGCACCCACAGAACAACACAGAGAAGCAACCTCCCACTGAGGACAGCCTAGTAGCCCTGCAGGGAGCAGCCAGTGCAGTGCTCTGAGAGAGGCCAGATTTCAATATTCTGGAAACACAATCAGAATAGCACAGGACCTGGCATCTTCTACACTGAGGGATCAAAGGGCATGGAATATGATATTCCTGAGGGCAAAGGAGCTGGGATTAAAACCAAGAATTACATACCCAGCAAAACTGAGTATTTTGTTTCAGCAGAAAATATGGCCATTCAGTGGAATAGAGGACTTTCCAACATTCTTGAGGAAAAAACCAGAGTTGAATAGAAAATTTGACATTCAGAAACAAGAAGCAAGAGATGCTTGAGAAGGTAATGAGGGAAAAGAAATCAAAAGGAACTTATCAAAGTTAAACTATTTCCATTCCTACATGGAAAAACAATAACTGTGACTGATGAAACCTTTCTCATTATGAAAATAATTGAAGAAGGGTATATGGGCATATGAATACATATGTGAATGTGTGTATATATGTTTTCAGGTATACATGTATAGGGGGCTCAGGTTGAATTTGGTGGGAAGGGATGATACTTAAGGGTCAAGTTAAGAGGTGAGAGAAAAAAAATGTCAAGAGGAGATGGGGAGAGATGTGGGGGGGGGTAACTATCACATGTAGAAGAGGCAAGGGAAAGTAGTTGCAGGGGAGGGGAAGAACAGGAAGGCAAAAAGGCAAAACCATATTCTCATTGAATTTGGTTCAGGGAGTGAATCACATACATACTAAATGGGATATCTCACCCTGCAGGAGGGGAAGGGGAAGGGGGATGAGAGAGGGAATGTTGGATGGGAGGGCATTCTGGGGGGAGGGGAGGTTGGAAGTACCCACTATCGAAGAGGGACAAGATCAAAGTAAGGAATGGACCAGGTGGGGGGTGGGATGGGTGGGAGGGAAATATAAGCAGTCTTTTACAATATATCTACTATGACCATGTTTTGCATAGCTATAGATGTACAACACATACTGAATTTCTTATCTTCCCAGAGGGAGTGGGTGACAAGGGAGGAAGGAAATGGATCTGAAATTCAGTTTTAAAATTAAATGTTTCAAATACATATAAACACTATTATCAATACTATTTTGCATGAAATTGGAAGATAAGATGTTCAGGCATTGGGGCACAGAGATTCACCTTGCCCTAATGGTAAAGACGAAGGGGGTATGGGAGAAGATATGGGAGAGAGCAGATTGGATGAAGGGATATCTTGTGGGACTGCTATTCTGGGGTGGTGGGTAGGGGAAATATGAGGAAAAATTGTAACTCAAAATCTGGCAGAAATGAATGATGTAAACCAAAAGTTTATAAAGCATTTGTTAAAAAAAAATCCTTAACCAGAACTTGTTCAGTTATTCCCCAACTGATGGAAATACCCTCAATTTATGAATCTTTGTAATCACATAAAGAGATGCTATAGATGTTTTTGTACAAATGGGTCCTTTTGTCTTTTTCCAAACTCTCTTTGAAATAGAGTAATAGTAGTGGCATTTTGAGATCAATGAGTATGCACAATTTACAGCCCTCTAGGCATAGTTCCAATTGCTCTCCTGAATGATTGGATCAGTTCAGAATCCCACCAACATGGCATCAGCTTCCTAATTTTCCCACATCCCCTCCAACACTTATTGTTTTGCTTTTTTGTCATAATAACCAATCTGATATGTGTGAGGTGATATCTCAAAATTTTCTTTTCTCTAATTAATAAGAGTTTGGAGCATTTTTATTTGATTATAGATAGCTTCAGTTTCTTCATCTGAAAACTACCTATTCATATCCTTTGGTCAATATCAGTTGCAGAACGACTTGTATTCTTATAAATTTGACTAACTTCTCTACATATTTGAGAAATGATACTGCCCTTTATCAGAAAAATAGGCTTTAAAATGTTTTCCCAGCTTTCTACTTTCCTTCTAATCTTGGTTACTTTGTTGTTGTTGTTGTTGTTGTTTTTTAGCACAAAATCCTTTTTAATTTCAAGTAATAAAATTTGCCCATTTTGCTTCCTGATCTTCTCTGTTTAGTCATAAATCCTTCTCTTGTCCATAAATCTGACAGGCAAACTATTCAGACCTCTCCTGATTTATGATACTACCATTTATGTCTAAATTATGAACCTATTTTGACCATATCTTGGTATACAGTATAAGATCTTGTTCTATACCTATTCTTTGCCATGCTGTTTTCCAGTTTCCCCATCAATTTTTGTTGAATAGTGAGTTCTTATCCAAAAAAGCATAGGTCTTTGGGTTTATCAAACACTAGATCACTATGGTCATTTACCAATTTATCTTGTGTACCTAATCTATTCCCCTGATCCATGACTCTATTTCTTACTCAGTACCAGATTGTTTTTATGATTTCCACTTTATAATACAGTTTGGAATATGGTATGCTTAGGTTACCTTCCTTCACATTTTCTTCATTAATTTCCTTAATATTCTTGACTTTTTTGTCCTTCCAGATGAATTTTTTTCTAGCTCTATAAAATAATTTTTGATAATTTAAATGGTATGATTAAGTACTGATTAAGGAAATTATTTTAGGTAGAATTGTTACTTTCATTATATTGGGTTGGCCTACCCATGAATAATTACTTTTTTCCAGTTGTTTAGATTTGACTTTATTTGTATGAAGTGTTTTGTAATTCTATATATAGTTCCTGATTTTTTTCAGGTAGACTCCCAAGTATTTTGTATTGCCTTCAGTTATTTTGAATGGAATTTCTCTATATCTTGCAGCTGGGCTTTGTAATATATAAAAATACTGATGATTTATGTGGTTTATTTTATATCCTGTAACTTCACTAAAGTTGTTAATTATTTCAACTAGGTTCTTTTTATTTAGTTCATTCTCTAGGTTTCTCGAAGTATATCATCATATCATCTGCAAATCCTGACAGTTTTCATTCTTCATTACCTATTCTAATTCCTTCAATTTATTTTTCTTCTCTTATTGCTGTAGTCAACATTTCAAATACAATATTGAATAATTGTATTGATAATGGACATCTTTGCTTCACCTCTGATTTTATTAGGAAGGATTCTATTTTCTCACCCTTTACAGATAATGTTTGCCTATAATTTTAGGTAAATATTACTTATCATTTTCAGGAAAACTCCATTTTTTCCTGTGCTATCTACTGTTTTTGATAGCAATGGATGTTGTAGTTTGTCAAAGGTTTTTTCCTGAATTTTTAGACATACTCATATTATTTCTTTTGTTTTTTCATCATTATGTTCAATTATATTGATATTTTTTTTTCTAATATTTAACCAGTCCTTCATTCTTGGTATAAATTCCACCTAGTTATAGTGTAGGATCCTTGTGATATTGGTGCAATGTTCTTGTTAATATTTTATTTAAAATGTTCACATCAATATTCATTAGTGATATTGGTCTACTATTTTCATTCTCTGATTTTTCTCTTCCTAGTTTAGGTAGGTATTAGCACCATACTTGTGTCATTAAAAAAATTCAGTAGAGGGCGGCTAGGTGGTGCAGTGAGTAGAGCGTCTGCCCTGGAGTCAGAAGGACCTGAGTTCGGATCTGGCCTCAGACACTTAACGCGCACACAAAAACAAAAAACCTAGCCATGTGACCTTGGGCAAGTTACTTAACCCCAATTGCCCTCCAAAAAGAAAAAGAATTCAGTAGAATTTTTGCCAATTTTTTTCAAAATAGCTTAAATAGTATTGGAATTAATTGTCCTCTAAATGTTTGGAAGAATTCTTTTGCAAGTCCATCTGGGCCTCGGGATTTTTTCCTAGGGATTTCATTGATGACTTGTTCAATTTCTTTTTCTAAGATGGGTCATTTAAGTACTTTATTTCTTCTTTTAATATGAACAATTTATACTATGCAAATATCCATCTATTTTACTTAGATTGTCAGATTTATTGGCATACAGTTGAACAAAATAGTCTCTAATAATTGCTTTAATTTCTTCTTTATTGGGGCTGGATTTACTTTTTCATTTTTGATACAGGTAATTTGGTTTTCTTCTTTCTTTTAAAATCAGATTAGCCAATGGTTTATCTGCTTCATTATTTTTTCCCATAAAACCATATTCTAGCTTGACTTATTAGTTCAATAATTTCCTTACTTTCAATTTTATTCATCTCTCCTTTGATTTTGAGGATTTCTAATTTGTTGTTGAATTTTGGTTTTTAATTTGTTCTTTTTCAATTTTTTCAGTTGCATATCAAAATCATTGATATGTTTTTCTACATTTTATTGATTCAAGCATTTAAAGAAATAAATTTTCCTCTAAGTACTGCTTTAGCTGCATGTCATAAATTTTGGTAAGTTGTCTCATTTTTTTCAGTCTCTTTGATGAATGTATTGCTTCTGTGATTTATTGCTTGACCCACTAGCTCTTTAAGATTAGATTATTTAGTTTCCAAATAAAATTTTTTTCCTCTTTTTTTGGGAGGGCAATTGGGGTTAAGTAACTTGCCCAAGGTCACACGGCTAGGTTTTTTTTGTTTGTGTGTGTTAAGTGTCTGAGGCTGGATCTGAACTCAGGTCCTTCTGACTCCAGGGTCGGCGCTCTACTCAGTGCGCCAACTAGCAGCCCCTCCAAATAAAATTTAATCTATTTTCCATGGTCCTTTATTGAATACAATTTTATTGTATTTTGATCTGAAAAGAGTACATATAATATTTCTACCTTTCTGCACTTAATCAGAGGGCTTGTGGAGGCGTTGGGGTTATTTTTGTTTGTTTGTTTTGCCAAAAACATAGTCAATTTTTGTGTAGGAGCCACGTATTACTAAGAAGAAAATATATTATTTTCTATTCTCATTCAATTTATCTTTGGAGGTCTATCACATCTAACCTTTCTAAAATTCTATTCACTTCCTTAACTTCATTATTGTTTATTTTTTGCCTATTTCTGAGAGCAGAAACTTGAGGTGTGCCACTAGTATAGTTTTACTATCTATTTCTTCCTGTAACACTTAACTTTTTTTACCTGGAATATCCTACATAAAATATTGCAAAGTAATGTTAGCAGAACTGGGAGAACATTTTACATAGCAATAGCAATATTGCATGAAGAAGAATTGTGAATAACTTAGCTATAGTGAACAATACAATGATCCAAGACAATTCCAAAGAACAAGTAATGAATCATACTATCCACCTCAAAAGAAAGAAGTGATATTATTTGATTACATACTAAAGCATGCTATTTTCACGTTCATTCTTTTTTATGTCTTCTTGTATAAAATGATTAATATGGAAATATTTTACATGATTGCACATTTATAATATATATATGATTGCTTGCCTTCTCAGGGAGGTGTATGGGAGGGATATAGGTGCAGATAGTATTTGGAACTCAAAACATAGTATTAGGAATTGTTTTGATCATTGGGGGCAGAACCAAGATTGTGGATTCAAAGCAGGGACTCACCTGAACTCCTCTGTGATTTCCATCAGTAACCTCTAAAAAGTGAATCTGAATGGATTTTAGAGTGACAGAATGCATTGGGAGATGGAGTGTGGCTGATTCCCAGCCTAGGAAAGTGCACAGAAAGGAATGGGTATGGGGAGAAATGGAGCACAGAGTAAGTGGGGGCTGCACCAGCACAGACCCGAGATGAGCCCACAGCAGAGCTAGAGCAAGCCCAGGAAAGTAGATTCACCCACCACAGGGGAGATTCCCAAACTTCTCACAACAGGACAGAGGCTCTGTCAGAGGTAGGTAAGAGACAAGCCCAGGGAACACCTGGGGCTATCATCCTACAAGCTGGATGTTTAAAATTCATCTACTTCCAGTGAACTTCCAGGAGCCAAGATGGCAGAGTAAACCCTAGCTACTCTAATCCCACACTCTAACCCTGAAAACTTAGAGATTATTCCCCTGTGTAAAATCCAGAAATAGTGGAACCTGTGGCAGGCTTGGGAGTCCTAGAGGAAGGGTGTGACTATGGCTATGCCAAACTTGAAGTGAAGGGTGGGAGACATTACAACAAGCCCCATCTCAGGTGACCAGCCTGAGACCTCAAAACCCAGTGGGGTATAGCCCACAAGTGCTAACACCAGAAGCCAGGTGTGCCTTAACACAATCAGGGGAATCTGCAGAAACCTGAAGTGACCAGACCACCCCTTCCCCACATTTTACTCTGTGAGCCTCAGAGTAATCCAGGAGAAACACAGAAAGTTCTGGCCTTGGACCCATTCTGGACACCCAGACACTAGAGTACACAGTCAACAACCAGACCACTACCTCCCAGCTTAAGGGGGTCAGAGCCCTGTCTACCCTAGAAGCAAAAATCCACTTTAAAACCAGGCAATAAGCAATCACAATGGGCAGGAAGAAAGTTTGAAAAACAAAACCAAAAGTGACTAAATACTATTTTTGAGAGCAAGAAGAACCAATTTCAGAAGAGGACAGCACTGATTCTATTCCCACACCTGAGACCACAGAAGGAATTATGAACTTGTCTCAAGCCCAAAAAGCATTCTTGGATGTGCTGAAAAAGGATTTTAAAAGGCAAGTTAGAGAGATAAAAGATATATCAACCAATTCTTTTAAAATTACAATTGCAAAAATGAAAAAATATAAAACTCACTGAAGAAAACAAATCCTTAAAAAGTAAAAATTTTTTACAGGGTAGAGAGGCTCAAAATCTAACTGGAGAAAATATCTCCATGAAGATGAAATCTGAATATATGGAAAATGAGCTGCAAAAACTAATTGAGGAAAATAATTTGCTAAAAATTAGAATCAGTCTAATCAAAGCTAATGACTCTATGAGGCATCAAGAATCAGCCAAAACCTAAAGACTGAAAAATTAGAAGAATAGGTAAAATATCTCATTGGAAAAATAATTGACATGGAGAACAGATCCAGTAGAAATAGTATAAGAATTATTAGTCTAATGGAAAGCCATGGTGAAAAAAAAAGAGCCTGCAAAACATCCTCCAAGAAATTATCAAAGAAAACTGCCCTGAGGGCCTAGAACAAGAGGGTAAAATAGTTATTGAAAGAATTCACCAGACACCTCCTCAAAGAGATCCCAAATCCAAAACTCCAAGATATATTGAAGCAAAATTCCAAAATTATCAGGTTAAGGAGAAAATTCTGCAAGTAGTAAGTAACAATTCAAATATCATGGAACTACTGTCAGAATCAAACAGGACCTAGCAGCTTCTACATTAAAAGATCTGAGGGGTTGGGATATGATATTCTGTAAGAAAAAAGAGCTTGAACTTAACTAAGAATCAACTATCCAGCAAAACTGAGCATAATCTTTCAAGCAAGGAGATGATAATTCAATGAAATAATGAACTTCCAGAGTTTCCTGGTGAAAAGAACAGAGCTCAACAGAAAATTTGATCTCTAATACAAGACACAAGAAAGATATAAAAGGTAAACAAGGAAAACACACACACACAGACACACAGACACACACACACACACACACACACACACACACACAAAACAACCTTGTGTTTCAATAAGAGCAGATTGTTTACATCCCTATATGGGAAGCTGATACCTGTCAATATAGAGAACTGTATAATTATCATGACATGTAAAAATGATATACATAGATAGAGGGTGTGGGTAAAAATGGACCAATCTAATGATAAAAACCTTAGTGAGGTGTACAAAGGAATTGTAATGGGAGAAAAGAAAATGAGGAGGCAGAAATGGGTGAATTGTGCCACACAAAGAGGCATAAAAGCATACTAGAGAAGAGGGAAAGAAGTGAGGAATATAAACATTAAATGGACATTATTCTTTTTGGTTTTGGTTCAAGGACGGAATAACATAATCAGTTAAGTATAGGATTCTAATGTGAAGAGTCACAAAAACTCATTAGAGTAAAGGGAAAGGAGGGAGAGGAGCACTATATGAGATTTACTCTCATCAGATTGGGTTAAAGGAGGGAATAACATACTTCCTTAAGTATAAAAATCTATTGTTCCCTAAAGGCAATAGGAGGGGAAAGGGGGAAAAGGAGGGGGGTGGTTAGAAGGGAGAGAAGAAGTATTAAGGGGGAAGGTAAGGAAGAGGGAGGGGGTTGATAGGGAGGGAATACTGAGGGAGGCAGTGGTCAAAAGGAAAACACTTAAGGAGGGAAAGGGAGAAGGGAGAAATAAAAGCGCGAAAAAGGGAGGGAATAGGATGGAGGGAAAGACACAGATAGCAACCATAAATGTTAATGGGATAAATACTCCCATAAAATGGAGGAAGATAGCAGAATGGATTAAAAACCATAATTCTACAATATGCTGCCTACAAAAAACACATTTGAAACAGGGGGATACACACCAGATAAAGATAAATGGCTGGAGTAGAATATATTATGCTTCAGCTAAAGTAAAAAAAATGGGGGGGGATAACAATCTTTATCTCAGATAAAGCAAAAATAAAAATAGATCTAATCAAAAGACATAAGGAAGGAAACTGTATCCTGATAAAAGGCACCATCAAAAATGAAGCAATATCATTACTAAACCTATATGCACCAAGTTGTGTAGCAGCCAAATTCGTAGAGGAAAAGTTAAGGGAATTAAAGGAAGAAATAGATAACAGAACTATACCAGTGGGAGACCTCAATTGCCCCCTTTCTGAACTTCATAAATCTAACCTCAAAATAAAAAAGAAAGAAGTTAAGGAAGTAAATGGAATTTTAGAGAAGATAGATATGATAGACCTCTGGAGAAAATTGAATGGGGATAAAAAAAAAATATACCTTCTCTCAGTGGTACATGGCACATACACAAAAATTGACCATGTGCTAGGGCATAAAAACATCACAATCCAGTGCAGAAAGTCAGAAATATTAAATGCATCCTTCTCAGATCATGATGCAATAAAAATTACATGTAATAAAAGGGCCATGGAACGATAGACTTAAAACTAATTGGAAATTAAATGATTTAATACTAAAGAATGAGCGGGTCAAACAAGAAATTATAGAAACAATGAGTAACTTCATTCAAAAGAATGACAATAATGAGACAACATACCAAAACTTGGGGGATGCAGAAGAAGCAGTTCTTAGGGGAAGTTTTCTATCTCTGAATGCATACATGAATAAAAAAGAGAAAATGGAGATCAATAAATTGGGCATGCAACTGAAAAAAAGTTAGAAAAAGAACAAATTGAAAAGCCCCAATTAAATACTAAATTAGGAATACTGAAAATCAGAGGAGAGATAAATAAAATTGAATTTAAGAAAACTATTAAATCAATAAATAAAACTAAGACCTGGTTTTATGAAAAATATAATAAAATTGACAGACCTTTCAATAATATGATAAAAGAAGAAATAAGAAAACCAAATTATGATTATCAAAAATGAAAAGGGTGAATCTACCTCCATTGAAGAGGAAATTAAAACAATAATTAGGAATTATTTTGCCCAACTGTGTGCTCATAAATTTGACAATCTTAGTGAAATGCATGAATATTTACAAAAATTTAGATTGCCCAGATTAACTGAAGAGAAAGTAAATTACTTAAATAACCTCATCTCAGAAAAAGAAATTGAACAACCCATCAATGAAATCCCTAGGGAAAAAATCTCCTGGGCCAGATAGATTTAAAAGCAAATTCTACCAAACAGTCAAAGAACAATTGATTCCAGTACTTTACCAACTATTTGGAAAAACTGGAAAAGAAGGATTCCTATGAAATTCTTTTTTATGACACAAATATGATACTGGTACCTAAACTGGGAAGAGACAAAATGAAGAAAATTATAGACCAATTTCCCTTGTAAATATAGATGCAAAAATTTTAAATAAAATATTAGCAAAAAGAAGACAGTAACTTTTGCATTTGTCAAATGTGGGGAAAATTTTGCCTACTTTGTTATATAAGCTAATGGTGGGGATTTTGTAAGGACTTGAAATCCCTTCAAGAATGACAACATAAGGGGCAGCTAGGTGGTGCAGTGAGTGGAGTGCCGGCCCTGGAGTCAGAAGGACCTGAGTTTGGATCTGGCCTCCGACACTTAACACACAGAAAGAAAAACCTAGCTGTGTAACCTTGGGCAAGTTACTTAACCCCAAGCCCTCCAAAAAAAAAAAAAAAGAAGAAGAAGAAGAATGACAACATAAGAGCTCTGGCCCCAGAGTAGGGATGACCTGGGATCAGTTCCATCCTCAGGACTTAGCAACCACACATAAATAACTAGTCATGTAACCTTGAGCAAGTTACTTAACCCCAATTGCTTAAAAAAAGAATGATAATATTTTGTGAACTGATTCAACCATTCTGAAGGGTAATCTGAAACTATGCCTACAGTGCTATAAAAAGCACATACACTTTGACGCAACAATACCACTTCTGATACTATATCCCAAAGAGATCATAGAAGTGGGAAAAGGACTGATCTGTACAAAATATTTATAGCAAAGAATTTTTGTGGTGGCAAAGAATTGGAAATCAAGGGGATGCCCATCAATTGGGCAATGGGTAAATAAGTTTTGGTATATGAATGTAATGGAATACTATTGTGCTATAAGAAATGAGGAGCAGAAAGACTTCATAATATCCTGGAGAGACTTTTAAAAACTGATGCTGAGTGAGGAGAGCAGAACCAGGAGACCTTTGTACACAATTACAGAAATACAGTATGTGTGATGACTAAATTTGATAGACATGTCTCCTCTCAGCAATAAATGGTTGTAAGACAAATCCGAAAGACTCATGATGGAAAGCAATATCCACATTCAGAGAAAGACCTACATAGTATGAGTGCAGATTGAAACCAACTATTTGTGCTCTCTCTCTCTCTCTCTCTCTCTCTCTCTCTCTCTCTCTCTCTCTCTCTCTCTCTTTCTCTCTCTTATTTTTGTTTTGTTTTGCTTCTTCTTTCTCATTGTTCACTCCATTGGTTATAATCCTTCTTTACCACATGACTAGTGTTTAATGTGAAAGTATTTGTAAATCCAATATTTGATTACATGCTGCCATAGTGGTCACGGGGAAGAGATAGAGGGGGAAAGTTTTGAAACTCAAGGGGTTGTGGAACTGAATGTTGTAAACTAAAAGTGAATAAATGCTTTTAAAAATTGTTTTAACATAAAATTAGAAGAAAAATAAAATATTATATAATATATATGTATAAATATATTTCTTTTTTTCCCAAATGCTTTAACTTCTGGTTTATATCATTCATTTCTGCCAGATTTTGAGTTAAAATTTTTCCCCTACCTACCACCCCAGAATAGCAGTACCACAGGATATTCCCTCATCCAATCTGCTCTCTCCCATATCTTCTCCCATACCCCCTTCAACTTTTCCATTAGAGCAAGGTGAATCTCTGTGCCCCAATGCCTGCACATCTTATCTCCAAATTACATGCAAAATAGTATTAATAAGAGTATTTATATATGTGTGAAACATTTAATTTTAAACTTCAAATTCTAGATCTATTCCCTTCGTCCCTTGTCACCCAATCCCTCTGGGAAGATAAGCAATTCAGTATATGTTGTACATGTATAGCTATGCAAAATACTACCCTAGTAGATATATTGTAAAAGACTGCTTATATTTCCCTCCCACCCCCCCACCTGGTGAATTCTCTACTTTGATCCTATTCCTTCTTGAAAGTGGGTACCTCCAACCTCCCCTCCCCCCAGAATCTCTCCCCCTCCATTATCCTCCCTCTCATTCCCCTCCCCCACACTGTGTCCTGCAGTGTGAGATATCCCATTTAGTATGTATGTCATTCTCTCCCTGAGCCAAATTCAACGAGAATATGGTTTTGCCTCTCTTGCCTTCCCATTCTTCCCCCCCCCCTGCACTTACTTCCCCTTTCCTCTTCTACCTGAGATAGGTTACCCCACACGCCATCTCTCCCTATCTCCTCTTGCCACATTCCACTCTCACCTCTTAACTTGACCCCTTAAGTATCATCCCTTCCCACAAAATTCGACCTGTGCCCTCTATCCATGTATACCTATAAACATATATATATATATATATATATATATATATATATATATATATACATACCCATTCACATATGTATTCATATGCCCATATACCCTTCTTCAAATATTTTCATACTGAGAAAGGTTTCATCAGTTACAGTTATTGATTTTCAATGTAGGAATGTAAATTGTTCAACTTTGATAAGTTCCTTTTGATTTCTTTTCCCTGATTACCTTCTCAAGCATCTCTTGCTTCTTGTGTCTGAATGTCAAATTTTCTATTCAACTCTGTTTTTTTCCTCAAGAATGCTTGAAAGTCCTCTATTCCACTGAATGACCATATTTTCCCCTGAAACAAAATATTCAGTTTAGCTGGGTATGTGATTCTTGGTTTTAACCCCAGCTCCTTAGCACCCTCTGGAATATCATATCCCATGACCTTCGATCCCTCAGTGTAGAAGCTGCCAAGTCCTGTGCTATTCTGATTGTGTTTCCACAATATTGAAATTGTTTCTTCCTGGCTGCTTATAGTATTTTTTCCTTGATGTGGGAATTCTGGAACCTGGCTATAATATTCCTAAGAGCTTCCGTCCCAAATGTTGGAGTCTTCATGACTTCTGGAGGTATTAGTTGAGTGGTCTCTTCGAAGCCTCCACACACTCTGGCAAGATGGACACACACCCCAAGACCTCCACCCCATACTGCAATCCACATCCAGTTAGTTAAAGCAAGAATGATTAACCCCCAGACTGATCACTGGATCCCCCATCCACTTCCATTTTATGGGTGAGTTCATTCCATTCACATTTGCAGTTATGATTCAGGCCAGGAGCTGAAGCTGCAACTGAAGCAGCAAAATGGAAGCTTTGCCATGTCTCCTCAGCTGCTTCTTGCCCTCAGGTGAAGAAACCGACACATTCCCAAATACTGGTCCCAAAGTCCACAGGGGACTAACCTCTCACTTTGTCATAGGCATATCTGTTTTGATAATTGTGGAATTGCCACAGCTGCTGGTGTTCTGGCTTCCCTCCTGCCAGCTGCTGGCCTGGATGCCCTGGGGCTAAAACCAAGACTCTTGTGGGCCTGGGCTTGGATCCCAGAGTGCTGTGCTGGCCGCTCCTTGCAGGGCTGCCAGGCTGTCCTCAGTGGGAGGTTAGCTTCTCTGTGTAGTTCTGTGGGTGCTGGAGCTGCAGAGGTTGTTCAGAGTCCCCTTTT
Source organism: Gymnobelideus leadbeateri (assembly GCA_011680675.1). Lineage (NCBI taxonomy): Eukaryota > Metazoa > Chordata > Mammalia > Diprotodontia > Petauridae > Gymnobelideus > Gymnobelideus leadbeateri. The sequence goes on along the minus strand of WOXC01007920.1, from coordinate 23,197 downwards.
ACATGATTTTGAAGTAGTGTGGGCTGGAGCTCTTCAGAAGTGCTGTTTTTACTCTGCCATCTTGGCTCTGCCTATTCTTTTTCCTTAAAAGAGGCTTCCAAAAACAATATTTATGTGCAGGCATCAGGATACAGAGATTCACCTTCCTCCAATGGAAAATTCGAAGGGGGTATGGGAGAAGATATGGGAGAGAGCAGATTGGAGGAAGTGATATCTTGTGGGACTTCTATTCTGGGAGGGGGGTAGGGGAAAAAGAGGGGGGAAAATAATTGTAACTCAAAATCTGGTGGAAGTGAATGATGTAAAACAGAAGTTAATAAAGCATTTGTTTAAAAAAACAATGTTTATTATGTGATATGATTCTTCGGGAGGGGGTAGAGCTAAATATATATTTCTTAAATCTGGATGTTATACCATTCAAAGAATTTCCGTTTAGTATTGATTTTTACTTCATTGTTTCTGTTTCCTTTTAGCAAGTTGTAATTTCCTTCCTTATATTTCTCTTAATTAGATTTATCTTTGCTTTGAAATAATGACTGCTATATCTCTTTTTTTAAACTTCAGTAAAAGCATGATAGATTCTGCTTCACCTCCTTTCCTTTACTCTGAGTATGTCTCTCTATGGTTGTTGTTTTTGTTGTTGTTTTAACAACATACTGTGGATTTGGGGTTTTTAATGCATTCTGCCATCTACTTCCATTTTATGGGTGAGTTCATTCCATTCACATTTACAGTTATGATTACTTTATATTTTGCTCCATCCCATTCTTCCCATTTATCTTTCACTCTCTCCTTTCACTCTGTCCCTCCTCATTAGTAGGGGTTCTTTTGGTTTGTTTTGCTTTTTGGTGAGGGGAAGGTAGGGTTAAGTGACTTTCCAATGTCACACAGCTAGTTTTGCGTTAAGTATCTGAGGCCAGATTTGAACTCAGATCCTCCTGACTCCTGGACCAGTGCTCACTGTGCCACCTAGCCAACCCTCATTACTGTTTTGCTTTTGACCACCTCCCTACCTTACCTTCTATGAATACCTTTCTTTTTTATCTTCCTCACCTTTTACTTCCCTATAGGGTAAGATAGAATTATACCCAAATGTATATATGCTATTCCATCTTTGAGTCAATTCTAATGAGATTAATTTCTATGTGTTGCAAATGCCAAACTATGGTGTAGCCTACAGACCATCAGAGTAGGAATTAGAGAACCTAGGTTTTAGTCTTTTTTCTTCCATTAATTAGCTATTTATTTGACTTAGAATAAAACACTTTCCTCACTGGGAATTTTTTGATATCTGTAAAATAATTTAGTTGAATGATGTAGTTTCTAATGTCCCTTCCTTGTCTAGTATTCCAGGATTATTTAAATTCATTTAACTTACCTGGTCTCAGTTTCTTCATCTATAATATAAAGAGGTTGGATTAGATGCATTTCGAGGTCCCTTATAGCTCTAGATCTGGAATCTTATGTTCCTGGAGAAGGGAAAGGAGGACCATGCCAGAAAACATTCCTATGCCAATGATTTCAAAGTATGATGGAAGATTTCTGCCTTTGTAACTGGTGACCCAGGGGAAAGCTACAAGAATCTGTCCTTCTACATGACATTATCTTTCTAAATGGGTTGCTAGTTAGTACAGTGAATGGAGTACCAGGCCTGAATTCTGGAAGACTCCTCTTCCTGAGTTCAAACACTAGCTGTGTGACCTTGGGTCAGTCACTTAACCCTGTTTACCTCAGCTTCTTTAACTGTAAATTTACAAATCATTTCAGTTTCCTGACCTAGAAAACTCCAAATTAGGTCCTGAAGAATGAGACACAATTGAAAAGACTGAAAAAAAGACAAAAATCTGTCTTAAAGTAAAATAATGTCCTGGATATGACAAAAAAACTCCATGTGAAGCCAGCAGCAACATGTTCATTAAATGAGTAGTAGGAACAACTATCTTTTTTACTTAAATACAATGTGATAAAGCAAACCAGAGACCGAGACTAAGCATTAATAGTAATCCAAGGAAGAGAAGATAACATTCATCAGAGAGTAGCAGAGAATGCTGCATGAGGTGGTGGCACCTGAGCTGGCCCTTGAAGGAAGAGTTGAGAATTTCAGTATGCAAAGACCAATAGGGAATGCATTTATAGAACTTGGGATAATCTGTATAGATACATTAAGGTGGGAGAGCAAAGGACTAATAGCTATTAATGTCCTAATAGATAGGATTTATTTCAGTTTGGCTGAAATGTAGAGTGTTAAAACCAGATAGGCAGATAGATTAGAGCTTAAATGTTTATGGTTTAAAATGTTAGGATACAGAGTTTAAATTTTATCATGAGATTAGAGGTCCTTAGTACATATTTTTTATGCCTTGGACTCTTTTTTACAGTCTAGTAAAATCCTATGGACCCTTCCTCAGAATGCTTTTAAACAAAATACTTATTTTCATTTAGAGATGAAAATAAAGTGAAAATAAAACATAATTTGTTTCCAATCTAAGTTCCTGGATAAACTGAAATCTATTATGTGGATGGACCCCTGTGTTATTAATAATAAGAATGAATGTTTTATATAAGCAGATTTTAATGTTTGCAAAACACTTTAAAATATTATATCATGTTATTCTCAAAATAACCCTTTAACATCTTACAATAACCATTTGGGAGGTCATATTGCTATCTCCATTTTACAAATGAGGAAACTGAGACAGGCAGGTTAAGTAACTTACACAAGATCACAAAAACCGAAATATCTGAGACTGGATTTGGACACAAGTTTTCCTGACTCCAGTTTCAGCCCCCTATCCAGTGCAACCCACAGTTGCTATAGCTTTGTGGAACTCCTGGATCAGGGGATAGACATGAACGTATATAAATTTGAGCGTTAGAATATTTCCCTCCTCATACTCACTTCAAAGGTTCCCAATTTCTTACTGAATGAAGTTGATCTGGCATTAACAGAGCCATAGCTAGAAATATATATATATATATATATATATGTGTGTGTGTGTGTGTGTGTGTGTGTGTGTGTGTGTGTGTGTGTGTGTGTGTATGTGTATATACAATTGGTTAACACTGGGTTAGGATAGCAAATCACCCCCCGGCAAGTAGTAGTAAATATGAATCAGTTGACAAGAAGAAGATGGTGAATCTGAGGTACCAGGACAAGGTAACGGTTGAAGGGGCACCTCCAGTCTGTATAACTCTTCCCTTGAATAAATTTGCTCACACTTACTGCGTCAGCCTCTTATCTGACACATAAAGAGAAGCCTTTTGTGAATGGTAACTACCTCATATGAATGTGCACTGTTCTTCCAACCACACTGAAAAAGCCTTGAGGACAAAGAAGGAAAGGAGGGAGGGAAAAGAAGGAAGAAGTTTAGATTGGTTGAGATTATGGAAATATGCAGTAAAATTAATCAAGCATTCAACAAGTAAGAATTAAACACTCACTATGGGCTCAGAACTGAGCCAAGCACTAGAGATACAAAGAAAATAAAAGTCCCTGCCTCAAAAAGACTATTTTGTAAAAGTTGCTTCCTCCAATAGAATGCAAACACTTTGATTCAGAGACTATTTTTTCTCCTTTGTATAATGCTTTTTCCTCTCAGGTTACCTTCCCTTTATTATTTATATATCTCATATGCAAAAGCATTGAGTGCACAAGGAGAGATCTCCTGCAAGGGTAAGATTTGAGCTAAGACTTAAAGAAAGCCAGGGGTCTTAAGACATGACAATGGGGGGCATTCTAGGCACAGTATCCACAGGCTATGTGTGATATATGAAAAACAGCAAAAAGACCAGTGCAGGTGCATCTCAGAGTTCATGGATGAGGGTGATGTGTAAGATGACTGGCAAGATAGAAAAAAAGGCAGGTTGGGAAGGTCAAACTAGGTCGAACAAAGAAGTTTATGTTTAATCTTAGAGGTAATAGGGAGACACGTGAAAGGCTCTGCTAAGTACAGAAGTAGCATGAGGCCACTACTTCCAACAGAGAAAAGTTGGCTATGGAAGTTTCTAATTCAAGAATTTTCCTTGCTTCTTTCTTCCTTCCTCCATTTCTTTTCCATCCTTTCTTTTACTTTCTTTCCTTTTCTGCCTTCATTACTTTCTTCCTCTCTACTTTCCTTTTTTTCTTTCTTCCTTCCTTTCTTTCTATTTTTTTTACTTGCTTTCTTCCCTTTTTCTGCTTCTTTTATATGAAATGAAACAGAATCATCATTTGGAATATTGACATTTAGCTTAAGATGAAACAGGCATTTGTAAATGTTTGGATACTTTCTTCCTTGTCCAATTTGAGAACCTGGTGAGCTGATAACATGGTACGATAAACTTCTCAGCTAGCATATCATACCATTTCCTAGAATGCTATGCAGAAAAAATAAACATTTCAATTGAGCATTCTAATTCAGCAAAAGGAAATTCTAGCCTGTACTGACTTTTTCTCTATTAATGGCTTCAAAATACTAATAAAGATTGTATCAGTGATTTTCAGAGGGCTTGTAAATGCCATAATTACATTTTGGCTGATTTGAATCATTTCTCCTAAAATGACGAAGACTTGTTGTGTCAAATAATGACAAAACTCACAGACAGATTCTCAAATTCAAATCCAAAGAAATATAACCTTGGCCAACCTGGTGTTGCTAGTGTTCACCTTATTCCTAGGCAAAATAGGCAATTGTCAATATTTTTGTGGTTTCAGGAACACCTCAAAATGTCTGCTCATCATAGTAATTACATCTAGCCATTCATAATTGATATTTAATCAATATGTAGGAACAACAAAACTTATTTTGCTTTTACAGATAAGGCTTAAAATGTTAGTAGTTTTCGAAGGAATATCTAGATTTAAAGACATTGGAAAGTTGGATGTTTTTGTCATTTTTTAAAGCAATTGGGGTTAAGTAACTTGCTCAAGGTTACACGGCCAGTCATTATGTGTAGGTGCTCATTTTCTGAGGCCAGATTCGATCTCGGGTCATCCCAACTCTGAGGCACAACAGGGGTCTTCCTCAGATAATTTGAGAGGATCAGAAGAATAATACCAGAAGGAGATTTGGTCCCTGTGAAGAATAAACGCTTCCAGACTAGGGTCCACTTTAACAAGAAGCAATAAGCCTTTTAAAAACAAGTGTCAAGCCCAGGGGTTACCATAAACATACCATGCGTTTACTATGTGTCCTAGGCACAGAGAACAAAGATAACAAATGAAAAAGTCTTTTTCCTCAGGAGGTTATGTTATGCTGAGGTCAGATATATATATAGCACATCTATAGATATGTATATATAAGTATGTATATATTCTTCAATATCCTCCTCTGAAGATGAGCCCCAGGAGGTATGGGGGCTAGATAAAGGTGATTACAAAATTTAAGCTGTTGCCACAATAAATGAACAAGCAAAGGAGAAAGAATCCAACCATAAAAAGGCTGGGGCTCATCTTCAGAGGAGGATATTGAAGAAACCCCCTTCTACTTCAAAGAATAACATCAAGTATACACCTGCCCAAAAACAATTCATAGAAGATCTTTAAAAGGACTTTAAAAGTCAAAGAACAGAGGTGGAGGACAAACTAAAATGAACAAATAAATAAAAATAATCCAAGAAAAGCAAGAAGATTATAAAAGGAAAGTCAACCAATTAGAAAAGGAAATACAGAATCTTAAGAAAGAAACGACACCTTGAAAATTAAAATTAGGCAAGGCAAAGGCAGTAAAGCATCTATTAGAAGAATCAATAGTGTTTATATTATGAATTTTTAATGCTTATTTTAAGTCATTAAGTAGAAAAAATCAAATTCCATAAACATACTATGTGTTTACTATGAGTCCTAGGCACAGGGAACAAAGATAACAAATGAAAAAGTCTTTTTCCTCAGGAGGTTATGTTATGCTGAGGTCAGGTAGTATATAGCACATCTATAGATAAGTTTGTAAGTATGTGTATATATATATATATATGTATATATATGTATATATATATACATATATATATACATATATATATATATATATATGAAATGTTCCTGTGATGTTTACCTCTCAGTCAAATGTAAGAGGTGCTGGGCTTTTAAGACCCTAATTTCAGAATAAAAGAACAATCACAAGGTAATGACACATGTTACTTATCAGAAAGGTACCTCAGAAACTAGCTATAAACTTAAGGTTGAAACTTTACACATCCAAATGTCACCAATGAAAACAAACATCATTAAAATATGTGATATTTGGTAGCCATCACTGACAGCTGCACTCCTCACTCTCTGGTCTTTTCCACTGACTCTCCAGCAGCCTGCTTACCCTGTAGGTACATCTGCCTTCATCTCTTCCATTTAATGAGTCCCTAGATTAGACCACCATTTCAGGAGACATCCTAGCCATGCTGACTTCATTTAAAGTTTCACTTCTTACTATCTGAACTCCTCTACTTGTTTTCTGGCATCCTTTCCCCAGCCCTTGTATCAACCCCCCCAAAAAATTTGCCTGAGTTTGCTTCCTCTATTAAGTAAATAAACTTCTTAAGGGAAGGGATTATTTCTTTACTTGTATTTACATCTCTAGTACATAATGCCTGACATATATTAAAGGTTTAATAAATTCCCAATCTAGGTTTCACAGAAAAAAGTGTGTTTGTATACACACATATGAATGCATGTATATACATGCATATGTGCACATTGTATACAGCGGGGAGTGTATGTGTATGTATATGTATATGTATATGTGTATATATGTATATATGGTACCCATGTGTATATCTGTACATATACATATGCATGCATACATGTATACAGATAAGGAGTACATATGTTCGTATCTATGTAGGCATTTTACCTTGTTAGTCTCCTATAATGATAATGGGTATTTGAAGATCTTCCCTGCTCCTTGTATTGGCAATCAAAACAGGTACTTGACCTTGTTTCAAGTTCATGATAGTATCAAGTATTAAGATCCAGAGCATGTGAATCCCACAGTGGAAGGAAGTTGCTGATGTAACAGGAATAGGTGGAACAGGGAGGAGCTAATACCATATATAAGGAAAAGCCCAAGCTAGGGAGCCTGAATTGCTAAGGGGGGGGTGGAGTGAGAGAGAGTTGTGGGAGAGAGAAAGAGGGAGAGAGAGAGAGAGGGAGAGAGAGAGAGAGAGAGAGAGAGAGAGAGAGAGAGAGAGAGAGAGAGAGAGAGAGAACGAACTGCTGGGATCCTGAGAACTTCTGAGAATGGCTACAAATTGAGAATAGAATGGAGAACAGAAGTTGTAGTCACAGAATAGAGAACCCAGAACTGAGAACTAAACTAATAACTGAGAAGAGAATTGAGAAGAAATGAGAAGAGAGGAGACCTGGGAGGAAGCATGGCTGTGGTGCCGGTACTTTGCCTGTCTATTTTGATGTTACTTTGTCAGATTTGTCTGTTGATAGAGGATGTTGCTGTTGGTACAGAAGCCCTGGGACCTTACTGTTGGTTCAGAAGCCGTGAAAGAGGATTTCTTGGTGTATGTTTACAGGAATCCTGGAGGATGGTCTTACTGACATTTTCAGAGTTCCTGGGGCTATACTAATGATTTGTGGTGATTTAGTAAACCTTATTATTGATGATGAGACCTTATTGTTGATTTCACAGGCAGAGAATGAATTGATGAGGATGGCAACAATGTGAATTCATGATATTGTGACTTTGTTAAGCTCTGTCTTTCCAGGAACAGAAACTGTGAAGGACTTGAGGTGGACTAGGCACTGTGAGCTTCAATATGAAATAGGAACTACACAAGAAGCTGGACAAGGAACTGATAGCTATCTGCCTTTGAACTCAGGTGACAGTTGGATAGATTCAGGAAGGAGATGGTACCATGAAAGAGGAACCATGGAAGCTGAAAGCCTGCCTCATGTCAAGATTAAAAGACCTTTCCTTGGATATTTAATGTAAACTGAGAAGATAATGATTTATTATGACCCAGGGGTAGAGAACTTTAACCATTACATTTAGATGATTGAGTTAAGGACTTCTCCAACTAAGAAGTAAGAAGACTTTTTGATTGAAGAGATTATGATTTGCTGTGACCTTTTTAATTTGTGTCCATTAAGGAGACAAGCCTCCTTAAGGATGACTGAATTAAGGACTTACTAAATGATTGAGTTACTAAATGATTGTTCTCTGTTTAAAATATGTGGCCACTTTGGCGAAAACTGTCTAGCCATTCTAAGGATAAGTTGTTATGTTATAACATTGTAAATGCTGTACTTTGATTTCTGTGAATGTTTTGACTTAATTTCCTGATGAATAAATAGAGAGTTCACTATACTGTGTAATAAGAATCTTGAAGTTGCTCACACTATCAGTCCTCTGGAAAGCTGCTCATGCTTGGCTTTACATCTCCCTAGCACAAGTCTCTCCTCACTCTAGTTTATCCTCCACTCATTTGAAGTGTTCTTCCTCAAGCAAAGTTCTGATCCTGTCCCTCCCCTACATAATAAACTCCAATGGTGTCCCATCACCTCCAGGATCAAATATAAAGCCCTCTATTTGGCATTCAAATCCTTCCATATCCTCCCCCTCATACTTCCTTTCCTATCTTCTTGTACCTTATATCCACCTCATAGTCTTTGATTTACTGATATTGCTCTCCTTGATATTCCTTGCATAAGAAAATCCATCACTAGACTATGAGCTTTTTCAATTAACAAACAACTGAAATATAAATAAAAGGAAGTAGAAAATACATATTTATGGAAACTACCACATGTCATAATGAAATAATGGAAAGAGAAACTTAGGGTAAGGAGGACTTTGGTTTTTTCTTTCTTTTTGTTTTTAATTAATTAATTGATTTTCATTTTAATTTAATTTAATTTTATTTTTTTACATTTTGAGCTCTAACTTACTGTTACAGGAATTGAATGGAAATTTAACAAGTGGAAATTTAAGATCTTCCCTGCCCCTAGGCCCTTTGATAGGCTTACGTGCACCTAGAGCCTGTGGCAGGAGGGTTGTTTTTCTGGAGATACTTTGTGATTGGGCAGTGGGTCAAGTGGGGTTGTTACATTCTCTGACCCCAGAGAAGGCTATATAAATACTGATGTGAGGCTTTGTTTTGGGGCTCAGTTTGAGAAATGTTGTGCGATTTGACCAGACAAGACTCTGGGCAGCTGTTGAGAGCCCCCGGGCTTTGAAAAACACAGAAGTTGATGCTTCCCTCTCTGGTAATTAACTAGGTAAGGATGTAATTGCTGGATAGTTGGAGGCCTGTCTCCTTGAAATGTTTCTCTGTCTTGTAACTTCTGTTTGTAACCTGTCTGTATACTCAGAAGTTTGGGGTGCTGAACTTTTTCCCCTGAACTAGGTAAATGATATGTTTGATTGATTAAAGCAAGATTGTTAACCCATTTTGACTTGCTTTCCTTTAGAAAAGCAGATCTACGAACCTGTGTTGGCAGCCACCCTGAGGATGCTGGGGGGCTTGCTGCTACACTTACATACCTCCATCCCCCCCCAGTCCCACATAAGAAAAAACAAATGTCATATATAAGGAACCATGCAATACATATTTCCATACATTATTTCTTTCTCTGGAGATGAATAGAATTTTCTTTCATAAGTCCTTTGTAGTTGATTTTAATGGTCATATTTCTAAGAAGAGTATAGTCATTCACAGTTACTCCTTGAATAATAATGCTAGTACAATATAAAACATTCTCTTGGTTCTGCTCATTTCACACTTTTTCATAAAAGTTTTTTAAGCAATTGGGGTTAAGTAACTTGCTCAAGGTTACACGGCCAGTCATTATTTGTGTATGGGTGCTCATTTTCTGAGGCCAGATTCGATCTCGGGTCATCCCAACTCCAAGGCCAATACTCTTACTCACTGCGCCACCTAGCCGCCCCTTCATAAAAATTTTTGATATTTTTTCTAACACAAACCAGCTCATATTTCTTAGAACATAGTAGTATTCTATCACAAGCATATATCACAACTTATTCAGTCAATTAATGTGTATCCCTTCAATTTCTAATTCTTTTTCACCACAAAGAAAGCTGCTAGAAATATTTTAGAATATATAGGTTCTTTTTTCTTTCTCCTTGCCCACCTTGGGAAACAGACCTAATTTTGCTGGGTCAAAGGGTATATAGTTGTCAGGATTTTTTAATTCTTTGAGTATAATTGGAAATTGCTTTCCAAAGTGGCTAGATCAGTTCCCAGTTCCACCAATGTTATATCGTGTCGTTTTTTTTTCATGTCCCTTCACAATTTATTGAACATTTGTCATTTTCTCTTTCTACCATTTTAACCATTCTGATAGGTATGAGAAGGTACCTAAGAGTTGTTTAAATTTGTATTTCTCTAATAAATAATGATTTAGAGAAGTTTTCATAGGTAAAGAAGACTTTGGTTCAAATGACTTTACACTATCTGGGTAAAGTCAAGCAAGTCATTAAAGATTTCTGGGCTTCAAAGAACTCTTTAGGATTCAGCTATTAAGTCATACATGGGATTGGATATGCCTTGTTAAAGGAAGTTTCCATGACAGGAGTTCCCTGTGCCAAATTAAATCACAGATAATTTGTATATTCAAATATATTATTATACACATTCATTTACATAATAATTGATAAAATATTTGCAAGTAGTAAATCATTTCTTATTTATATAACACCATACTCCACACTTAGTATGTGTTTAATATATGTTTTCTGAATGACTAGATAAAAGTATGTTTATGCCCACACTTGCTCTCTCTCTCTGTATATGGCACATATATGTGCATGTTAATGGCTCTTGGGAATCTGTCTCTACAGAAAGATCTAGTGAATTTCTTAAAATTGACCTTCTTCATGTAACTATTTTCAATAGGATTAGCCTTCTGATTCTTGTTAAGTGATAGCTCTGCATAAGCACTAAAAGGAAGGCATAGTGGAAAGTCAAGGGGAAGAGTTCATACAGTCCCTGAGAACTGGGTTTGAGACTTTGACTAAATCAGCTTGATGTCATGCTTTTCATAACCCAATGTCTTCTCTTGTAGCTTTCCTATCCCCCACTTTAAACTGCATATCTTTAGTATGCATGTAGTTGTTTTCATTTTGTCTCCCCCATTAGACTATAAGCAACATGTAAGCAGTGTCTGTTGTTGCATCCCTTTGTATCTTCAGTGCTTAGCATAATGTCCATCACTTGCTTTCAGTCACATACTTAAAATATGCTTATTGATTGACTGATAATTGAGCTAAAACTTTAAATGGAAATTATCATGGATATAACTTGATATTGAATTCTTTCATTCAAATAAGGAGCTTACCTTGTTCTTCACAAAATATATTTTAAAAATGGAATCCCTAGAGCTAATTTGATATTTATTATTTTTTCTGCTTCCTTTTTTACAAAAATAACTCAGTTATTAAATAATTCCTCCATTTTAATAAACTAGCCACTTTTGGCAGTATTGTAATTTCCAGATGGATATTCTGACAAAAGAATTACAAGATTTTAAGTGTTAGGTATACGGCAGGAGGAAGAATAAAAAAGAAAAACAGACTATCATTTAGATTTACTCAGTGTTTTCTTCAGTTCACAAAATTGTAGGCTTTTGTTTTTTTTTTTTGTTTGTTTGTTTGTTTTCAATTTCCATACAATATGAAATGATTATCAGGTCAAGTGATTTGCTTTTCTTGACAGAAAACATATGATGTAATGACAATTAAGCCTTTAGATTATAAAATCTTATTATAAAGCAATGCCTTCAGGAACTATAAATTTCCCCAGTTGTGTGTGGTTAAAGCTTTCTTCTGTCAGTCAGTGTTGAGAGAGGCTACCAGGAACTGAGGGGATGTGACAGTAGAAGAAATGTCATTTTGAGAAACTGTCATTTTAATATCTTCCTATGACTTGATGAGAGTTCTCCACTTAACTGGTGAAGATACAGTATTAGAGAAATAGTAATACAAAGGTGAACAATGAAAGACTTTATTATAACTGCAAATAAAGGAAATAATGGGAAGATGCCAATTACAAAGGCAAAGGCATTCTAAAATGAAACTAAAAAGTAAAGATATATCTAATAATTTCTCAAAATAGAATTTTCTTTGATAAATACAGATGAATCTATTATATTAAAGAGGCTGTAGGTGCTAGGGGAGATGCTTAGATAAATAAGAAACAGAACAATTATCTTTATTGATGACATAAGGATCAAAGTAGACTCATAAAATTTAAGAAATACCATTATTATACAATGATTTTCCAAATTATATACACAAATCTATTTGAAACTCTCTCTCTCTCTCTCTCTCTCTCTCTCTCTCTCTCTCTCTCTCTCTATATATATATATATATATATATATATATGTATATATATATATGTATATATATATATACATATATATATGTGTACATATATATACATATATATATATATAATCTCTGATTTTCTGATTTAAAAATTATTGCATGGAGCCAGGATGGTTGAGTAAGCATTAAATCTACATAACTCTCCCATATTCACCTTCAAACAACCATAAAGTAATGCCCCAAAACAAATCCTAGAATAGTAGAACCAGCAAAGAGATGGGATAAAACCATCTTTTAGCCCAAGAAGCTTGGAAGATTGGCAAAGAAGGATTGTCTCACTCAGATTGGTTTGAAGCCCCACCTCAGCAAACCAGTGGGAGAACTTGAGCCCAGTGCAGTGGAGCACACAAATGGCAATACCTGCCCCCAGCACCCCACCTGCCTTGGCACAGCCATGGGAATGAGCACACAAGAATTGTCACATGCTTCAGCATACTCCTAGGTAAACAGGCAACCCCCGTTATCCAGACTCAGTGAAGCCCCAGGAAAATACAGAAACACTCCTCCCCCTCATCTCAGCACATACCAGAAAAGTGAATAGGACCCCAGCTCAGCACCAGGTAAGCTGTCAGACCCTTATGGCCTCCAGCAGTGCCAGCCACACCGACCCTACCCTAGTGTAGCACTAGATACAAAGATCCCCCATGGGCCTTAGTGTAACATCAATGCAGCATCAGGTAAAACAGTCAAGGCCTGCAGTCTCAGGCACAAGAAGCCTGAGACAGTGCACTTTCCACCCCAAGAGCAGAGTTCAAATTTAAAAGAAAGGAAAAAGACCAAAAAAGATTAGAAAAAAGACAAATAAATTAATCTGAGTATAGAAAGTTATGGCCACAGGGCAGATCAAGACACAAGCCCAGAAGAGGACAAAAATGTCAAAATACCTAAGAGCAAAAGCCCAAATAAAAACAGGGAGTAGTTTCAAGTCCAGAAAGAAATCATGGAAGAGCTAAAAAGAGTTTAAAATCAAATGAGAGAGATAAAAGAAAAATTGGGGAAATAAATGAAAATGATGCAAGAGAATTATGAAAAAAGGAATCAGCAATATGGAAAAAGAAAGGAACTGCTTAAAAATATAATTGGCCAAATGGGAAAAGAGATAGAAAAATCCATTTAAAAAATCCTTAAATGGTACAACTGACCAAACAGAAAAGAAGTACAAAAGCTAACTAAGGGAGACAACTCCTTAAAAGTTAGAATTGGTCAAGTGGAAGCTAATGACTCTACATGACATTAAGAACAAATCAAACAAATACAAAAGAATGAAAAAAATAGAAGATAATGTAAAGTACCTCATTAAAAAAAATAATAACTGACCTGGAAAATTGATCCAGAAGAAACAATGTCAGAATCATTGGACTGCCTGAAAGTCATAATCAAAAAGAGGACCTGGACAGCATATTTCAAGAAATTATCAAAGAAAGTTGCAATGATATCCTGGAACTTGAGGGCAAAGTAGGCATTGAAAGAATCCACCAATAACCTCATGAAAGAAATCCCAAAGCGAAAAGTCCAATCAATAGTATAGCCTCATTCCAGAATTATCAATTCAAGGAGAAAATACTGCAAGCAGTCAAAAAACAATTCAAATATCAAGAAGCCACAATCAGAAACAGGACTTAGCAGATTCTACATCAAAATCATCAAAGGGATTGGAATATGATATTCCAGAAGGCAAAATAATTTGAATTACAACCATGAATCAACTACCCAGGAAATTGAGATAATTTTTTTCAGGAGGTAAGATGGACATTCAGTGAAATAGGGGACTTTCATACTTTTCTGATGAAAAGACCAGACCCAAACAGAAAATGTGAATTTCAAATAAAAGACTCAAGAGAAGCATAAAAAGGTAAAATGAAAAAATGAAACAAAGTATAGTATTCAATAAGATTAAACTCTTTAAATCTCTACATGGGAAGATGATACATACAACTCTTAAGAACTATATCTCTATTAGGGCAGTTAAAAAGATTATACTTAGAGGGTTTGAATATAAATTGACTTTGAAGTGATGATAAAAAAATTAAGAGGTGGAAAAAGATTATTCTGGGAGAAGAGCAAAGGAGGAGGCAGAATGGGGTAAATGTCACATAAAGAGGCTTAAAGTTGAGGAAAGTAAGGGAGGGGGGTGAGCATTTTTTGAACCTTCTTTTCACTGGATTTGGCTCAAAGAAGGAAAAACATACACACTCAGATAAAAAAAAAAAATCTACCTTAACCCACAGGAAATTAGGAGGTAGAGGGGAAAAGAAAAAGATTGGGTACTGATAAAAGGGAGGGCAGATTGAGGGAAGCAGTGGTCAGAAGCAAAGCTATAGTCAGGAGGGACAAAGTGAAAGGAGAAAGAATAGTATAAATAGGGAAAAACAGAATGGAGGGAAATTCAGTGTTAGTAATCATAACTGAATGTGAATGGGATGAACTCACATAAAATGGAAGGAGATGGCAGAATGGATTAAAAATCAGAATCCTACAACATCTTGTTTACAGGAAACACATTTGAAGCAGAGTGATACACAGAGTAAAGGCAAAAGGCTGAAACAGAATATATTATGCTTCAGATGAAATTAAAAAAACCTGGGGTAGCAATCTTTATCTCAAACAAAGCAAAAGAAAAAAATAATTTTAATTAAAAGAAACAATGAAGGAAACTACATCTTGATAAAAAGTACCATAGACAATGAAGTAATATCAATTCTAAACATATATGTACCAAGTGATATAGCATTCAAATTCTTAGAGAAGTTTAATGTGATGCAGGAAGAAATAGAAAACAAAACTATATCTGAAATTCGAGGTCTTAACATTAAATGTTTCAAATATATATAAATACTATTACTAATACTCTTTTGCTTGTAATTGGGAGATAAGATGTGCAGGCATTGGGACACAAATATTCACCTTCCTCTAATGGAAAAGTCGAAGGGGGTATGGGAGAAGGTATGGGAGAGAGCAGATTGGAGGAAGCGATATCTTGTGGGACTGCTATTCTGGGAGGTTGGGTAGGGGAATAACAGGGGGAAATGGTTGTAACTCAAAATCTGGCAGAAATGAATGATGTAAAACAGAAGTTAATAAAGCATTTGTTTAAAAAAAAAGAAATGCCTCATAAACTGTACCACTCTAGAACTCTATACAAGATTGCTATAAATAAAACGATTGGGTGTGACAAAAAAAAGAAAAAGAAAACAAAACTATATTACTGGTGAATCTCTACCTGCCCATCTCAGAATTACATAACTCTAACTACAAAATAAACAAGAAAGATGTTCAAGTGTCGAATAGACTTTTAGAAAGTTAGATATGATAGACCTCAGGAGAAAAATTGAATGGGTTTAGAAAGCAATATACCTTTCTCTCAGTGGTACTTGGCACCTACACAAAAAACTGACCATGTATTAGGGCATACAAACCTCACAATCCAGTACAGAAGGGCAGAAATATTAAATGCATCCTTTTCAGGTCATGATGGATAAAAAATTATATGTAATAAAGGGTCATTAAAAATTAACTAGAAACTAAATAATCCTAAAAAATAAGTGGGTCAAACAACAAATCACAAAAAAATTAATAATTTCACTAAAGATATTTACAATAATGAGACAACATAGCAAAATTTGGGGGATGCCGTCAAAACAGTACTTAGGGGAACTTTATATCTCTAAATGCTTTCATGAAAAAAAATAGAGAAATGACAGAGTAATGGCCTTGCAGTTTAGAAATCTAGAAAAAGAACAAATTAAAAATCTCCAATTAAACACCAAATTAGAAATTCTGAAAATCAATGGAGAGATTAATAAAATTGAAAGTAAAAATAAAGAACTAATAAATAAAACTAAGAGCTGATTTTATGACAAAAAAGTAATAAAATAGATAAACCTTTGATTAAAATGAAGAAAGAAGAAAACCAAATCACCAGTACAAAAAAAGGGTGAATTCACCACCAATGAAGGGTAATTGGAGTTATATTGCCTAACTGTATGCCAATAAATCTCACAATCTTAGTGAAATAAATAAATAAATACAAAAATATAAATAACCCAGATTAATAGAAGAGGAAACAAAATACTTACAAAACTCATTTTAGAAAAAGAAATTGAACAAGCCATCAATGAACTCCCTAAGAAAATATCTCCAGGGCCAGATGTATTCTCAATTGTTTCCAGAAAGGCCTTATTTCTCAAATATAGAGAGAACTGAGTCAAATTCTTGAGGAAGCTAGACATTCCCCAATTGATAAGTTATCATCTGACAAGACAGCTTTCAGATGAAGAAATTAAAGCTATCTACATATGAAAAAAAAATGCTCTAAATCACTATTGATTGAAGAAATGCAAATTAAAACAATTCTGAAGTACCACTTCATACCTATCAGATTGACTAATATGACAGAAAAGGAAAAAGGATAAATGTTGGAGAAATGTGGGGGAATTGGGACACTAATACATTCTTAGTGGAATTGTCAACTGATCCAATCATTCTGGAGAACAATTTGGAACTATGCCCAAAGGGCTATCCAACTGTGCATATATATTTGATCTAGCAATGCCACTACTAGATCTGTGTGCAAAAATATTTAGAGCAGCCCTTTTTGTGGTGGCAAAATTTTGGAACTTGAGGGAATGCCCATCAATTGGGGAATGGCTGAACAAACCGTGGCATATGAATGGAATGGAATCTATTGTGTAATAAGAAATGATGAACAGAAAAATTTCAGAAAAAACCTGGAATGACTTGTACATATGAACATATGCAGATAGATATATTAATAAATAGACAGGAAAGTAGTTCTGAAGCAATATAAATTTTCCCAGCTTTGACTCATACCTACTGTAACATTTGATACTACAGATTAAGAGAAAGTGGTTCTAGTGCCAAATCTCCCACTAACTTGCTAGCTGACCTTAATCAAATTGCTTCTGCTGGCTGGATTTCGGTTTCCCCATCTGTAAAATGAGGGGTTTGTTTTCACTGTAGAGATTTCTTTTTAATAGTCTCATGCCATTTTCATAGATACGGTGAGGAATATGGACTAGATAAGTGACTTGCTTGATTCAATTCAACATCAGTCAATGATCATTTATTAAGCACTGACTATGCTGGGGGTTGCACTAGCCTCTGGGAATTCAAAGACAAAAGTGAATAACCATATAGAAAAAATTAACTATCAAAGCCTTAATGTCAACTAGAAAAAAAAGTCCTCAATGATGTGCCCCTAAGATCAACCTGTATTTGACTTTGCTTAAGATTTTTTATCCATAACTTGGACAAATTCATAGATACCATGATGATTATTTCTTAAAAATGACACAAATCGGGGCGGCTAGGTGGCGCAGTGAATAGAGCCCGGCCCTGGAGTCAGAAGGACCTGAGTTCAGAGCCGGCCTCAGACATTTAATCCACACAAACAAAAACCTAGCCTTGTAACCTTGGGCAAGTTACTTAACCCCAATTGCCCTAAAGGGGCGGCTAGGTGGCGCAGTGAGTAAGAGGGCTGGCCTCGGAGTTGGGATGACCCGAGATCAAATCCAGCCTCATAAAATGAGCACCCACACATAAACAATGACTAGCCGTGTAACCTTGAGCAAGTTACTTAACCCCAATTGCTTTAAAAAAAATGACACAAAACTATGAAAACTATGAAAACATACTGGATTTTGGAAACAACATACATAGTTATCTCAACAGCTTGAAATTTGAAGTACAAGAATAAAAATTTTCAATTCAGTTTAAAATATCGAATTTATGGGGTCAATTGTGAAGGGCATGACTAGAGAGAAGTTCTTGTGAGAAAGATGTTAGAGTTTTAGTGGACTGTAACCTAAATATAAATCAACTATGTGATATGGGAGTTTATGCAGTCTCAGTTTGCGTTAAGAAAGACATAGTTAAGAAAGACATAGACAAAGCCTGGGCGCTTTTTATAAATATTTTATTGGTTCCCAACTCCAATAGCAATGAATGAATAAATCTATTTTTCTACAGCTCTATCCATCATTGAGTTAAAATACATTTAAGTATGCTAACTTTGAGAGGTGGGATGACAAAAATAATTTAACTTGCATTTCTTTGATAATCTATGACTTAAAAACTGAACATGTTTGCAAGTGACAATTAGCAAATTTCTGTTCATAAAAGATAAAAGTTAAGTTTAAAATTAGGAAAACATAGGTTCCAATCTCACATCTGACAATAACTGTGTGACTCTGGGAAAATCACTTAACCTTTATGTGCTTAATCCAACACTCTAAGATTGACCTGTCAAGTTCTAAAATATAGGTCTGGCCAGGTCATCATCTTCCTCAATAAACTCCAATGGTTCCTCATTGCCTCTAGGATTTTATATAAGCTCCTCTCTTCAAAATTTAAACCTCTTCAGAACCTGCCCCCTTCCAGGCTTCTTACACATAATTTCCCTTCAGGCTTTCCATAGGCTGACCATGCTGGTATACCTTCCTCCTACACCATACTCCATTACTCATCTTTCCATGCCATTTTATTGGCTCTTTTCTATGCCTGGAAGCCAGTTCCTTCTTACCTTGGTCTCTTGTAATTCTTGATTTCCTTTGAGAATGAACTCAAGCATTATCTTATAGATGATGTCTTTCCTGATTCTCCTAACTCTGTGTATGTATACACACACACACACACACACACACACACACACACACACACACACGCACTCAGAATAATCCCTAACTTCAAGGAACTCACATGCTAACAGAAGATGCAACACACATTTATAGTACATATAGGTGTATATATGCACACAAACACATGCAAAATACATATTTATTAAATATATATTAATATATGAATGTTCATTTCTGTGATAGCATCTAAACTCCTGGAAGACAGGAATTGTTCTCTTTTTGTCTTTGTATCTCAAGTGTTTATCACAATATATGGCTTATTGTAGATACTGAAATACTTCTCTTATTTGTTGATTTATTCTAGTCACTTGCAATCAGCGGAGTTCACAAACATATCCTGCAATGTTCTATTTTCCTTTTGATTTTGATTGTATTGCTTTTATTTACATAATTTTCATTTTAATGTAATCAAACACATATATCTTGTCATTTAAAATTTGCTGTATTTATTTACTATAAAAGAGTCATCCCTTTTCCACAATAAAGATATATATCTTATTCCATTTATTCTCATCTCTTTTGTTGTTCTTTTCAAATCTACCATCCGTAGACCAAACTTCATTAACCAATGGAGATAATTCCCTTTTTAAAAATCTTATATTCATAGGTGTTTGTAGGATACAGAGAGTTTAAGTAATTTATTCAAGGGCATACATTTAGCATGTATCAAGATAACAGTTTGTTATTGTCCCCATGTTAAATTTGAGGAAATTGAGGGAGATAAAGGTTTTCTGACTTGCCCAGGGTCACATAGCTAGTCACTGACTAAGACCATATATGAGCTTGGGTCTTCCTAACTCTAGCCCAGCACTCTTTCTTCTTCACCACTTAGCTGAATCTTTTACTGGGTTCTTTCTATAAATTTCTAGCTCCCCATGCTGCTATTTTCTTCTCTTGTGTAGCGGCAAGCACCCCAATATCCCCAGGGTGACTGCCAACACAGGTTCTTAGATCTGCTTTTGTAAAGGAAAGCAACTCAAAATGGGTTAACAAGCTTACTTTAATAAAACAAACACACATTACCTAGTTCAGGGGGAAAAGGTCAGCACCCCGAACTTCAGAGTTACAGAACTTACAGATCAAACAAGACAGGCTTCCAAACTGTCCCACCATTATATCAATACCAAATCACAGTTACCAGAGAGGGAAGCATCAACATCTGGGTTTTCAAAGCCGGGGGGCTCTCAACAACGGCTTCCCAGAGTCTCATCTGGTCAAATCACACAACACTTCTCAAAGTGAGCCCCAAAGCAAAGCCTCTCCTCAGGGTTATATAGCCTTCTCCTGGCTCAGAGAATGTAACAACCTTCTTGACCCACTGCCCAATCACAGAGTATCAAGGTGTGGGCTTTCCTGAAAAACAAGCCTCCCACCACAGGCTCCAGGTGCACTTAAGCTAGGGGCAGGGAAGATCTTTAAATTTGCATTTCCATTACATCTTGTCAAGCACATGCCAATCCTCTATTATAAGCTACTATCCAATAACCCAAACCCCATTCTCTAATAGCAGCTTCTTAGTCAACTCTTCATTTTACAAAACAACCTTTTTCTCAAGTGCCCCTTGTCTTCAAAGAGGAAAAGGAGAGAAAGCACAGCTTATACCCCTGTGGTCTTCAATTTCTCCACCAAGACATTGCTAGTATTTCTTAAATTCCTTCTGGAAGTGTTATTTGATTACACGGGAATCACCAAAATAATTGCCATCCATTTTGATATATGAGAGAAGGAAGAAGAAGAAAGAGGAGGAGGAGGAGAGAAAAGAAATGATGAGTGCTATGAGAGAAGGAAGAAGAAGGAGGAGCATCTTTTTTCTCTTCTTCTTCTCCTCCTCCTCCTTCTTTCATAACTCTCATCATTTCTTTTTCTCTTCTTCTTCTTCTTCCTTTTTGGAGGGCAATAGGGGTTAAGTGACTTGCCCAAGGTCACATGGTTAAATTTTATATTAAGTGTCTGAGGACGGATTTGAACTCAGGTCCTCCTGACTCCAGGGCTGATACTCTATTCACTGAGCCACCTGGCTACTCTTCTTCTTCTTCTTCTTCTCCTTCTTCTTCTTCTTCTTCTTCTTCTTCTTCTTCTTCTTCTTCTTCTTCTTCTTCTTCTTTCTTCTTCTTCTCCTTCTCCTTCTCCTTCTTCTCCTTCTCCTTCTCCTTCTCCTCCTTCCCCTTCTCCTTCTCATTCTTATTCTTCTCCTCCTCCTCCTCTCCTCCTCCTTTTCCCCTCCTCTTTTTCCTCCTCCTCTTTTTTTTCTCTTTCTCTCTTCTCAGTAGATCTCTTATTTTATGCATCTTTATCATTCTTGGGAGGATAAATAACTCTTCTTCAAAGTGTACAGTTATCTCCCCTTCAAAAAGAATTTTAAATCTGTTTTTACCCTTCAATTTTACAATTACTCTTTCCATTTTCTTCTCTTCCATTTTTTGCTATTTGACAAGAGACAAGTCTCTCATCCTTCACCTCAGAAGCTCCTCCCCTTTTTTTCTGTTGAAGCTTTTTTTCTGTTTCTTCAGGATCTCTTTATTATCGCTAACATCCTGGAACATGGAAAGGCTTCCCTTTGAACACAGATAACAGTCACTCAACTTGAGCAGCAATACAACTATACACACTCAATGAAAGTTACTATATAATTTTTCTCATTATTTGTAACTGTTGAGGTTTTCAGCACATATAATGTTTTATACCATTATATTATTTTTACAACCAATGGTTAATGTTATGATAATAAACATTTTCAACCATTTTACCCTAATTCTGATTAATTCTACTGTGCTATTTACCTTTTCTCACTTACATTACCTTATTTCACCACCTATCTTCTGGAAGCAACCTTTTCTGGGTCTACTCACTAGTTTTCCTTTATCCTCCTTAATTATTTTATTTTCTCCTCAATTTCTTCTAGATCTCAGTTTGCTCACAACCCAGAAGACTCTAAGAAAAATATAAGAGTCTCAAGACACATTTTTCAGTCTTCAATTCCCATCAAATTTTCCAAATCCCTTCTCCCTACATATTATCTCTACTCACTATTCCTATTTTGTAAGTTTGCAGTAAAAAAAAAATCAAAACCTCCCACTTGGAATATAGTAAAACAGAACAATTGAAATATTTCTCAATCAGTAACTATCCTCAGTGAGAAAAAAATACATCTTCATATTTGGAATAGACAGCTACTTGACTTCCCTTTTTCTCCAAGTCCCATAAAAGACAAACCTGCAGGTAGTGCTGAATTACATTTGTGAAGGAATCTCATTAATGCTATAGAAAGGAGTTTTGGAAGTGTGGAAGTCTCCATTCCAGCTGTCACTTGTTGCAGGAACAAGCACTTAGAAGTAGAGGAAAGAAAAATGGTGTATTTTTTTCCTTCTATTTTCCATGTATTTTGCTCATGTATGAATAAAAATCATACTCCTATAAATGTGTGTATGTGTGAGAGAGAGGGTAAAAACTGTTTTCTTGAACCTTAAAAAATACTTTTGCTCATCTGTCCCCTGCTTGAAATACCAATTCAAAGCCAAGCATTCTGAGAAGGGAAATAGAGTTGCCTGAGGAGTAAGACATATGAATTATACAAAAATTGACCAAGAGGTAATGAAAGTTATAAAATCCACAGTATGCTATTAAAAAAGACTGAACATTTTTATCCAGCACCAAAACATGCACCTGTCTATATAGAAGATGCAGTTTTCCCTCCTCTGAAGCATATGTGACATGTGGTTTATCCATAGAAGCAAAATATTATTCATGGGCAAATTTACTTTTATCTCAGGTCACTAATAAAAGGCTATAGTTTATTTCATGGAATAATTGAAAGACCACTGGAACAGGAATCAGCAGACACATGTTCCAATCCCAGTTCTGTCAAAAGTTAACTATATAACCTTGGAAGAATTAATTGATGTTTTTGTACACACACACCCTTAAACAAGGAATAACTGTCCCACCTCACTACCCACTTTATTCCTAGCTCAATTTATTCACTGAACTACTTAAGTAATGTTAATTGACTAACTGACAAAATTTTTAAATATATGGAATTTGGAAAGGAAGGCAGTAGTATTTAAGAGAATCAGGAATGGTTTAATAGAGAAGATGGTGTTTGAACTGCAACTGAAAGGATCAGAGGGACTCAGTAGTAAAAAAGAGAGAGAGAGAGAGAGAGAGAGAGAGAGAGAGAGAGAGAGAGAGAGAGAGAGAGAGAGGAAAATATA